>PVKE010006621.1:0-53686 GCA_004027555.1 Craseonycteris thonglongyai | reverse complement strand
TTCAGTGCATATTTATTTCTATTTTACTTTTGACAGATAGAGAGAGAGACAGAGACAGAGACAGTTAGAGAACCGAACTGTGGGAACTCCCCAGTTCAGCATGTGGGTCCTGCCTGGGCCGGAGCCGGGATTCGATCCTCGGTCCTCGTGGCCTCAAAGCGAGCGCTCAACCCGCTGAGCCGTCCCGGCTTTCCCTAAAGTCTCTCTTTATTTGGCACAGAATGTTAAAAATTATCCTCTGCTAAAAATTCCACTTGGATTTCTGAAGGCATAAATGAACTCTCTACTCTGAAAGTGATGAACCTTATTTTTCGCCTTTGTACTTTTGTTTTGAACATCAATAAAGCAAATAATAGAAATAAACTCTCTTTGTATGTGTGTGTTTGTGATACATGTATTTGTTATATGTACAAGCAAGTCTTTTCTCTAAGAACCTGTTCCCTGTTCTTTAAAATGGGAATGACAATAATATCCCCAGGACTTTTTATGAGAATGTAATGAGACAAGGCAGAATATTCCCTGATTTATTGTCAGCTTTCAAGTGATAATTAGTTCCCTTCCTGCTTCTAGAAAAGATAAACATTATATAGAGTTTAGAATCTGAATGGAAAAACTTCATTCTTTCAAAACCCCACACACATTTACTTCCTCCATCCCTACCCGACCCAAACCAATGGATCTCAATCAAAAGTAATTTAATTAATTCTTTGCACACATATATGGGTGATATAGGGTTAGTAGGACTCCTTTGATGAGTATGATTGCTAAATAACTATCAAGAGCTTCCTATTAACTTCTCTAGTGTGCTTTTAACAAATCTTACATTTGTACTCCATCTCCTGGAGTGATAGTAACTCTACCACCCAACTTGCCTGGGGAAGGGCCAAGTCACTGAGTTGTGGCCAAAGATCCCCCAGGGCAGCTTGAGTACAGAGTGCTTGGTTTTCAAAGGCCTCCCACACTCACCCACAGGCCTGCTCAGCTAAGTAAGTACATGCATGCTTCATCAGGCCCTGCCCTCACCGCACGGAGTCCTTATCATGTCACACTGCTCATGGCAGAAATGCTTTCTAATTTAATAAAGTGCTTATAACCACTCTTCTTCAGGGTTTCCTAACCTTGGCATGCTTAATGTTGGGGGGCAAATCATTCTTTGTTGCTGGGTCTGTCCTGTGCATTGTAGGACGTTCAGCCGCATCCCTGGGCTCTACCAGAATGTGCCCCCCACCTCCGAGTTGTGACAATCAAAATGTTTTTAAAGATTGCCAAGTCTCCCAGATGAAACCTGCTCTCCTGATTTGTATGTCAAAAGGCCAATCTCACTTCCGGGCCAGCTGCTCTAGAAGAGGAAGCAAAGTGGTCAGCTCTCAGCCAAGAGCTCTCGGGGGCAATCCTGACTCCGCTCTGTCTGAATGACAGATGCCAGTCTGTTCAGTCGCTGGGGGCCCCCTTCTGCCATTATTTTAGTTTCTTGTTAACAGATTTGACCACCCACGAGAGCTAAGGAAAGAGATGTCAGGGACATTCCTGCTGGACCCATCAAAGCTCAAGAAGATGTATCCCAGAGATGTTGAAATGCAGGCTTCAGCCTCCAGGGAAATAAAGGCAGAGGAATCAGTGAAGATAAGCAGGGGATGAGAGGGTTGACCAACCACTGGGTGAACTATAATTGGGAGAAACAATGTCCAAGGAATGACTATCATCATGGCTGTGGGGATTTTAAAGAGAAGGAAGAAAGAGTTACCACTAATATGCAAAGAGGGGTAACATTTCTGTAGAGAACAAGCCTGGTTCTGATCCAATTAGCACTCCCATTTCCAAAAAGATATTAACACACACACATATACACACCTAGACGTGGCATGTGCCTGTGTGTGCATTTATGATGTATGAAGCGTTTGTATATTCATTGAATACGTGCGCCAGTTCTGGGAATTATGCTAAATCAGCATAATTCATCTCAGTTTATAGATGAGAAAACTGAAGTTCAGAAAGATC
This sequence comes from Craseonycteris thonglongyai, assembly GCA_004027555.1. Lineage (NCBI taxonomy): Eukaryota > Metazoa > Chordata > Mammalia > Chiroptera > Craseonycteridae > Craseonycteris > Craseonycteris thonglongyai. The sequence goes on along the minus strand of PVKE010006621.1, from coordinate 51,688 downwards.
ACATGACTCGCCCAAGGTCAAGTGTACCTGAACTCAAAAGCACAACCTTAGACTTCAAATCTGAGACTCATTGAATCCCAGTAAAGCATGCCAGCTTTGTCTTTCCCCAAAAATTCAGATCTCGAGGATCTGGAAAAGGGAGTGGGTGAGGAATGTGCTGGTACCTGACAAATGGGGTGTGTCTCTAGACAGAATGATTCTCTAAACCAAAAAAGTTGGGCCCCCCTTCTATACAACAGTGTGTGTGTTGTCCCCACAATCTCCTGGGAGCCTCCAGATGGGAGGGAGGCACCCCTTAAGACTGTGTCTGGCACACTGTAGGAACTCAGTAAGTATCTGTTGAAGGAATGAGTGATACAAGGGCATTGGAGCTGGACAGATAAGGGTCCCAGTCCTGGCTCTGAAACTCACTATCTATGTGACAATGCTCAAGGTAGGTTAACCTCTCCTCATCTACAAAATGAGGGCTCTAAGCCTTGTGGGAATCCTGTGTGAATTCACAGGAGGTCACATGTGAAGAATATGTTATATGGCACCTGGAAAAGTGAAAGCACCCAACAGAACTAAAACTGGAACATTCAATTGGGTGGCAGACACACCCACCCAGGCTTCCAGAGGCAGGCCCCTGGCCCTTCATCTTGGCTGTGGAAAATGAAACAGCCCTGGGGCTCAGTCCTGGTCCCTCTCAGCCATGGCCTGGGGATAATTCTGTCCATACAGCACCCATTTGGTGACCAGGCAATGGCCCTCCCAGGGACCAGGTAAGAGTCACACTTAGGATCTGCCCAGAACCAAGCCCAGTGCTCTACATACATAGCTTTATCTCGTTTAATATTCCCAACAGCCCAGAGAGGAAGATTCTATTAATATCTGTGTCTTATAAATGAAGAAATTGAAGGTCAGGAAGATAAATTACTTACCCCAAAATAGCAAACTGTTAAGGAATGAAGTTGGTGTCTGAATCAAAGTCTGACTCCATGGGCCCAGGTTCCTAATTAATTTCTTATCATTAACGTTCCACTGGGCTATGACCAGCCTAGTCTCTGCTCATCTCTCCATCCCATAAAATCCCCTGGACCCCTCCATACGGACTACAGAGAGATATTGTAGGCCTTCCAGCTTCTACCTTTTCATGTTCACATTTGGGGGGTGGGGGTTCTTGAAAGCTGGGATCTCACCTTATACATTTCTTCCCTACATGCACAGAGTAAGTACTCAGGAAGTACTTGTGGACTAGTTTCATAGAGCTTATACCATGGAGGAAAGGAGAAACCTGGGATTTATTTTTCAGAGTTAAAAGATTAAGCTTTGGGGGATGCCCGGATGGCTCAGCAGGTTGAGCACTCATCTTGCAGCCCCTGCGTCTGAGGATCGAATCCCGGCCCTGGCCTGTGCGGGCCCATATGCTGAACTGAGGTGTGGCCCCAGTTTGGTTCTCGCCGGGGTGAGCTTCCTATGTGGGAGTCCCCAAGCCAGTTCCTGCCCTGTGCAGCCCCATGTCCACCTGTGTGGAATGAAACTATGTCAAAAACTAATGACGTACAACTATGGAGACTGCTCTGGGCCCTCCCCCTTCTCTTTTTCTCTGTCTCTGTCAAAAACAAATCTTAAAAAAAAAAGTTTAAGCTTTTAGTAAATGGTATGACTCGCATCATCTCTGAATTGTGGAAGGAAGGAAGGAAGGAAGGAAAGAAGAAATAAAGGAAGAAGGAAGGAAGGAAGGGAGAAGGAAGGAAAGAAGGAAGGAGGGAAGGATGGGAGCAGGGAGGGGACGGAGGGGTCTCAAGCTCTGCTCAGAATGGGTGGCTTCAAGGAAGGCCTAAGGGTCACTGGTCGTAGGAGTAGGATAGTATACTACCACCACTGAGATGGAGTGACCCCTAGCACAGGCCACTTCAGCAAAACTCAGAGCGACCCCAAAACCTCCTACAAAGCTCACCCCCTGCATCACCTGCCCCCGGGCTCAGAAGAGCAGCAGGAACACGACACTCGCCCTTCACACTGTAACTAGAGATGGGAAGCCAAGAAGGAGCTCAGGAAAGGATCGAAGTAGAAAACCAGTGTTTAGCAACCATTAAATGATCATTGATTCTGGCAAGAGTCATCAGTGACTGTTAAAACTAGTGAGGACGCTTCTGAGAAGCAGTCGAATAGTCACAGTCTCAAAGTGTCTTCCCACACTGACAAGTATTCATCACGAAGGACAAAAGAGACTTCACAGAAAACAGAATCCTGGCAGATAGTACCTTCACCAAGGAATCAAAGTTAAGCTCACTAGCAACCAAACAAAGCAATAGCATGTGCCTTCTGATATGGTCACCGCAGAGAACACAGTATCTTTTCTGTACAAAAATGCAGAGCATAAATCTAGTCACGGGAAACAGCCGCTGAGCTCAGCTGAGACACATTCCATAAAATAACTGACCTGTAATCTTCTGAAACATCAATGTTGTCAAAGACAAAATAAGATCAAAGAACTCTAGATTAGAGAAGGTTAAAGAGACATGCCAATTGAGTGCAATGCAGGATCCAGAACTTTCTTTTGCTGTCAAGGACGTTATTGAAACAACCAGGACAATCTGAATAAGGTGTGTAGAGAGGCTTCACGAACATGCAACCCAGTTACACGGGGCCTGGTCCTCAGGAGGACCCTGCAGCTGGGGCTCGTGGTCACTGTCTTGAAAGCCTTAGTAAGTTTGCCTTTGGATTTGTGTTTTGGAAGAAGAGAATGGAGTGTGTGCTCTGGGCACTTGGGGCCTTGTCTCAAGAGCTGCCCATGATCTGCCACTGTCTTCTGTTCCCAGTGGCGGCCTGGGCGTGGGTACTGGTGCTCGGAGCTAGGCATGCCCACCCCTGGCATTTCAGGGAAGGCCATGGCAGCCACCGCCCCTGTGCTGGAATGGCAGCACCACCAGCGGGGGCTCACTCTGGCCCTCTGATCTGCCCACGGAGCTCGTCCCAGCACCGAGGTTGCCGCCCCCTGGCCACCATCCAATCCGTGGGGCTGTGGAAGAGGGGAGACTGCTCTCCCCACCCGCAGCTGGGGCACTGAGCTTCTGTCTGGCAGCTGGCGGGGGAGGAGGACCCCAGCAGCTCCCGGGAAGTACCATTTTAATAGCGAAGCAAACCAGGCTCCCCACCGACGGCCCTGAATGGAGGGTTAGGTTGTCAGCCATCATCACTGTCTTTATGTTTTCCTCCCACTCTCACTTTTGCCACGACCTTGTGGCGGAATTACCAGCTGGGTAAACACGGCCATGGGGCGGGAAGGGGCGCGTTTGCTGTGTTTGCTGTATGTTTGCGATATGATTCTTTCACAAGCTCGTTTCCCGGAGCGGCCTCAACGGACAGGACAAGAGGAATCACGCAGGAGCCACAGGGCCCAGCAGAGCCCGTCCAGCCCACGCTGCAGGCGTGCGGGGCTGGCGGCTTGGGGGGCGGGGTGCTCACACTATAGGAAGCGGGGAGTCATTCCTTCCCAGCCCTGTTGCTCTGCCCACCTGTTCTCTCTGCTTCCACATCGCCCCCTAGAGTCTATGCCTAACATAGCAGCAGACGGATTACTTTCAACCATGTCAGATGACGCCATCGCTCTGCTCAAACCCCTCCCGTGGCTCCTAAATTCATTCCGAATGAAAAGACAAAGTCCTTGCAGTGACTACAGGGGCCTCTGTGATCTGAACCCTCACGACCTCTCTGACCTCATCTGCCCTCAGGCTCCTGACCCCTCGTTAGCCCCAGCCTCCTGGGTGATCCTCTGACCTCAGGCCCTGAGCCCTGGAATTTTCTGGGCGTGGACAGCTCTTACCATTGATTGTCACATCGCTTGTGTCTTCCTTCCTTCAGCTCGCTGCTTGAATGACACCTTATGAGAGACCGTCCCTGAATACCCTCTGCAAAGTAGCCACTCCACGTCTGCACCCCCATCTCGCCTGTCCTCTTACCCGTTTGTATTCTCCACAGCCGTCCCCCCACCTGACATATTCATTGATGTATTGACTATTAATACACACGTGCACACATGCATGCACACACACACACGCCCCACACCTCCTGGATGTCACATCCCCACCCCCTAGAGCAGAACACACAATCAGAGCTCAGTAAGTATTTACTGAGTGAGCGAATGCCTCAGCAGGCTGGTCCTCGGCTGGGCTAGCTACGAATCTGTCTTTAGAACTCCACTGTTTAAGCTTCAGCTCATGCACATGTAACTTCCTATTAAAATCCCCTCCAGCCCCAAACCTGCACTTCCGGGAGGCCCAGATCTCTGTTCCCACAGGGGCGCAGACCAGCATGAGAAGCATGGGAGGAGGTGGGTGCAGGAAGGAACCCTGCCCTGAGCTCAGGAGGTGCTGCAGGACTGGGCCATCGTTCTGGGAGGGGCCATGAGGCTGAGTCCCACCTGGAGCCAGCAGTTTCCCGGATTCCTGGCCCTGGAGCCATGCTCCTAGCCCCAATTAAGCACAGCTGTGATCTGGCTACAGAGATCTGGAAAAGGGGGCAGAAGCTATGGTCCAGACCCCTCCTTCTTCCCTCGTCCCTCTCCTCAGCCAAAGACCTTCAGAGTCCCCGAGGCCACCAGGCCTGATACTCCACTGTTGGCTCTTTGTTTCTTGACTTAAATCAGGAGTAGCCATTTGCCTGCCACCTCCAATCAGTGGGTAGCAGGATGCAGCTGCCTGGAGCCCTGTGATAGAGGTTCTGGGCTTGCATGTGAGCTCGTGAAAGGAGCAGCCTGGGTGACAGCTTTGCTGTGTGGGTGCTGGTGGGAAGGATGATGTGTCCAGACGATCACACTCAAGCTGCCCTGATCCCCCACATCTCACAGAGGGTGGAGAAACAGGGAAGGACATAGATGCTGTCCTGGGGGGCCAGTGTCATTGCCATTACGTGCGTCCTCTTCCTCATTCTCACCCCAAAGCCCAGGCCCATGCCCTGGGAATAAAGTGAGAAATCGCTGCAGCGAAACAAGCATTCTGGTGTGAGGTGGCTCAGGTTCCACTCTAGGCCGGCAGAGGGCTGGAAACAACCCAAACAGTCTCAGTAGAAGTGTGCTTAAACAACTTTTATAGGGAAGCTGGGATGGCTCAGTGGGTTAGGCGCTCACTTTGCAGCCCCAGGGACTGAGTCCTGGCCCCGGCCCGTGTGGACCCATGTGCTGAACTGGGGAGTGCCCCCAGTTTGGTTCTCACCGGGGTGAGACCCCGGCCCAATTTCTGCCCTGTGCAGCCCCGCGCCCACCTGTGGAATGAAACTATGTGGAAAAACTGATGATGTGCAACTATGGAGACTGTTCTGGGCCCTCCCCCTTCTCTCTGTCTCTGTATCTCTCTCTTTCTGTCAAAAACAATAAAAATAAATCTTTGGGGAAAAAACCCAACTTTTGTACATCCAAACAATGAAATATTCCACAGCCCTAGGAAAGAATGAAGACAGTCCTTACACTCTACTGTAGACTGATCTCCGATACATTAAGTGAAAAAGCAAGATACAACACAATGTGTATAGTGTGCTACGATCCATGTACATGGTGCGCTAGATGAGAATTGTACATGTACATATCCCTAGATAGATGGAAGCAAATGATGGAGAGTGAGGGAGGAGGAAGGAAAAGAAGAGAGAGAGGGAGAAAGGAGGAAGGAGAGGGAGAGAAAAATAGGTGTGGAAGGAAGGGACATGGGGGTATGTATACAGAGGAACAGAGACAGGGTATTGAGGAGATAGAGAAGAGAAAGACACATGGAAAAGCAGGGACAGAAAAGAGGTGACAGAGAGGGACAAAGAAAGGGGGACACGGGCGGATGGAGAGAATAGGGAGCAGGGGGAATGACAGAAGATAAAGAACGAGGGATGGGGGGGATAGAGAGAAGAGGGCCAGATAGAGGGAGGGAGCAGGGAAGGCGAGAATAAAGGGAAAAAATATTATAGAAAGAAAAGAAGAGAGTGAGAGAGGAAGGGGGAGACAGAGTAGGGCGAGAGAGAAGGATAGAAAGAATAAGGGAAGAAGGGGAAATAGGAAAGAGAAAAACGGAGGCTAGAGAGAGATGGAGCATTATCTCTGAAAGAAGACACAAGCTGTTAACGTTGGTTGCATCCACAGAAAACGGCTGGCTGAGGTTGGAAGGGAGTCAAGGGTGCTATGCTTTTCATAGTATATCCTTTTTTCACCTTTTGAATTTTGATCCGTGTGAATATATTGTTTATACCAAGCCATGGTCTACTTTAAAACAACAGCAAAGGACCCTGGCTTCGCTGCCCTCCTTCTCTGTGTCCACAAGCAAGTAACTTGGTGGCGACCGGGTGGTAACACGGGCCTGTCTCGGCTGCTCTGCGCGTTGTTCTGTGGATGCCGGCGTGTCCCAGCCCTCCGTCTGGCTCCCAGTTCGGGCCGCTGGGATAATCAGAACCCCCGCAGCGAATCCGATTGAAGGTGGAAGCACTCTACCACCTCTGGGCCTCAGTGTTCTCTTCCACCCCCGCCCCGCCCGGGGAGAATAACACCAAAAGCAGCAAGTCCAGCCCTGAATGTTCCTTGTCAGATGGATGCCTCCGCAGACTTCGTGCTTGATTCGTCAGGGCGCCTCCAGCCACTGCAACCCAGAGCCAGGGGAGGCAGGGACAGAACGGGAACAAAGGCCACAGCCCTGCCGGTGCTGGAAATGGTTACTTTATTGGTTGGCAATAGAAGCTGTGATCAGTGCAGGAGAAAGAGGTGCAGGGGCCAGGAAGATGGGGGTGGGGGTGGGAGTGGGGGAGGGGCTGGCCGGAGCAGGCGGGGCCAGGCGGGGCCAGGCAGAAACTTGCACTCCCTCCACGCCTCAGGCTGGAGCTGGAGGAAGAAAATCATCACAAAACCATTAGCCACAATAGCCATCATACTAGACAAGAGTGCCCGCAGCTTAAATCCTGCACCAAGGCCCTCCACCCCCACCCTCACCCACACAGCCAAACCTCACTTTCTGGAGACCCTGGGGCTCTGCTAGGACTTCTCTGCGGGGCCTAGACTCCTGTCTTCTGCTGCAGACCAGCCCCCAGGACACCCCTGGCTATACCATGTGGCCTTCCTGACACCCACGGCCATTTATCACCCTGAGTCCCTCTTCCATCAGGAAGTCACCCCAAGCCTCCGTTCCTTAGGTAAAGCTGGGCTTAGCGGATCAATGTATCCCAGTGTACAAGTCGAATGATTGCAGCTCGGGCTGGTGAAAGGCTAGCTGGGTGTCCGAGCTGAAATGTGGGCCTGTGTCCTGTTGACTGTAAGGTCCAGCCGTGCTCTTGGCTGCAGGGAGGCAAGAGCTGGTTGGCGCGGCTGGAGGGCGCTGGGCCCTGGGGCTGTGGCCCCCTCAGGCACTGAAGAGCAGGCCTTGGAATGGTGACCAGAGGGCCTTGGGCACGTCCTCCCCTCTCCCTGGGCCTCTGTCTTATCTGTGCACAACTGGGTTCTGTTGTGACCTGCCAGTCCCTTGGCTGAGAGCTTGTCAAAAGAGTATGACAGTGAGATTTCAGCCGCGGGGCGCTTCCAGGTTCTTGCTCATGGGCTTCCCTCTGCCTGACACGGCCTCCCCGCTTGCAGCTCTAGGAGGCCCACCTTCTACTCGTCCTTGAGGACTGGCGCAGGGTCACCCTCCAGGAGGCCTGCTCCCTCGGGCCCCTACCCCTGCCTGGGTGAGGTTTTCCTCCTCTCAGTTCCCACAGCACCCAGCCCTCCCCTCCCCGGTGTCGCTGACTCCAGACTGTGGCAGTGTCTGTCCACTGGTCCACCTCAGCCAGGGGGCTGCAAAGTCTACAAGGAAGGGCAGTGGTCACACGCTGTCCCCGCACCTGGCACACAGCTGGTGGCAGAGGGCTAGATCTGCCCACGGGCTGATTGCGCATGAACTTTGGGCTTTGTCTTTCTTCCTTTACCTCCCCACACTGATGTTAGGACTCAGTGTTCTTATTGTTAACTACAGATGCGGGGAGAGAGGCTCCGCAATCCTTTTCTCTCAGTACCTGAGCCATCAGGGGCAGCCAAATGTAGCCTCAGCGGGCCACACATTTATGGAAGCGGACCCAAGGTGACTGACCTCCACGCGCCACCCTGAAAAGCCAGGCTTCTTGGCAACGTAAAGGCCAGTGCTTCTGCCTCCCGCCGGCCATGCAAAGGCTCACTACCCACCCAGCGGCCTTCCAGCTGCTACCCCTCCCCGGGACGCAGCTGTTCCTCCAGCGGCTGACTTATTTGTGCTGAGGAAACAAAGCAGTTCCAGTTGCCTCAAGCCCGATTCACGGTCCCCCTTCACATAGGTCCCAGCTGTGGTGCGTCATCTCGCACCGGGCTCCTTGCAGCAGCCTGCTCGCTGGTCTGCCTGCTCCTGCCCCTGCTCCTACCAGTCTCTTCTCCACAGCAGCCAGAGCCAGTGCAAACCTAAGTCCATTTCCGAGTGCACAACGTCCCGGGGTGGAGACCGAAGCCCTGACAATGCCCTGTCAGGCCCCTAGTGAGCTGCTGCTCACTTACCCTTCGGGCTCCAGTCTCTGGCTTGTCCTGAAATGCCAGGATGTTCTTGCTTTTGCACCTGCTACCTCCTCTGCCTGTAACCTTCTTCCCCGATGGCCTCACGGCGCCTGCTGTCAAGTCTTTGTTCAAATGTGGCCCTCTAGGCGGGGTCTTCCCTGACTGTCCCATGTGAAATGGCAGCACTGTCCCCGCCCACCCCACACGCACCCCGGCACCACTCATCCTCTGGTTTTCTTACTCCCCCGGCTCTTATCCCCCCTGACATTCTATAGCATGGACTGGCTGCTTTGTGTGTCTGCGAACGTATCAACCCCGTCAGAGAGAAACTTCTGTCCCCTTTGTTCACGCCTGGGGCAGGGTGTGTGGCAAATGCTCAAGAGGCCTGTGTTGAAGGGATGGAAGGCCATCCATGGACCAGTAAGTGAGCAGCCGATGCTCACCCAGGGGTCCTCGTGCCAATTCCTTCCTCCCACCCACCTACCTCAGAAGACAGGTGTGACACAGGACACTTTCCCACAGCCATTGCGGCAGCATTTCATCTGGCCCGAACACTGGCTGTCCACCTGACACTGGTCCCGGCAGAGGCCAAGTGGGGTCAAGGGAAGGTCCACTTGGGGGCAGGAACCCTGCTTTTCTGAGTAGAAAGGAGAACAAGGGGAAGTGGGCAGAGGATCATGCAGGGTGAGGAGCACTCACCCACAGCCTGACAGCCCGCAGCCCCCTATGCTGATTGCATGTGGCCTCAGGGGGCCTAGGAAGACCCCCGCCCCACTTGCAAGCTTGCTGCATCATTGGCTTTAGAATCCCAGAACCTCAGCCTGACTCTCTGCCTTTTCCTCACTTTGTGGCCGAGGGCCAGAAATCTCCAAGTGCCAGTGCCTGTGGGGGTTACATGAGATCCATGCTGCCCACACCCCGGGGCCGTTGTGAAAGCAATGATAGCAGTATGCCTACGCAGTCCCTGAAAAATTAAACTGCTTTGTAATAATAATAATAATAATAATAATAATAATAATAAAAGTAATTAGAACAGTAACACACACTTGGCTCCTTCTATGTGACAGGCATTATTCTAAGCACCTGATGTGTATTAACTGGTGTGACCTTCACAATAATCCTAAAAGAGGGAGAGAGGTATTGGTACTATTTCCTCAGGTCACAGATGAGGAAACAGACACCAAGAGGTTACGTAACTTGCCTCAGGTCACACAGAGTAGTGGTGGGACTTGCAGTCCAGGAATCTGGCTTCAGGGTCTACGCACCAGTCATTGTGCTACTGTGTAAGCTCTAAAGTCCTGTGCACATGTGAGGTGTTACACACCCATCATCTCTTCACTCACTCCCAGTTACAACCACGGAGCACCACGGTGCCCCCTACACACTCATCCACACACAGACAAGCATCCTTCCACTAACACACACATACACACACTGCAGAGATGTGTCGCTTACAAGGCTCTTTATGTAAATCCATGATCTCCTTTAATCCTCATCTCAAATCTCTCCTCTGTAGGGGCTACTTCTAACCCTGTTCCCATGACAGATGAGGAAAATGAGGCAAGGAGAGGTAGATGCATCCCCCAACACCACACGGCTGGTCAAGTGAGGAACCAAGACCCAAGCCCAAGCCTTCCAACATCCGTTCTCTCTCCCACATGCACACACACCCACACACACCCCACACTCACTTCCGGGGTCAAGGAGAAGGGGGTGCGGCTCACTTCCCAGAAGCCCAGGAGCAAACCCAGCCAAATGTCAAACGCAGGCCCAGAACTGAGTGATTAGCTGCCGAGGACAGGAGTGGCTGACTTCTTAGCACAAGGAAACCTAGTCCTTTGACAAAGGCAGAGGCTCTGATACCAGGCTGCCTTAGGACAAAGGGAATTGGGAGTGGTTTGCTGACCAAACAAGCCACTGTGTATAGAGTATCTGCTCTCTCCTAAGATGGTTCGCACGCGTTCTTTTATTTAGCCCGCATGTCATCCCTATGAAGTCTGAGTGAGAGATGAGAACACAGAGGCTCAGAGAGGGAAGGTGACTTGCTCAGGACCACACAACGAGCCGATGCCAGAACTGGGATTCCAGTGCAGTCTGTCCACCTGACACAGGAACAGCAAAGTCTGCACCCAACAGCAGGGGTGCCTTCTTTTGCCCCCCTACCTCTCTCATCTGTCTGCCTCTTGCTTTCTCTCCCAATCTCTGCCTCTCCTTCTTCTCCTCTCTCTGGGCCAGAGTAGAGGCCATCAGACCCAGAAGCTGCTCAGATGGGCTGGTCCTCCCTGCACCTCTCACCTCCCTGTTCATAAGTGTCCGGGGGTCTCTAATCACAATCCTGCCCAGCCCCTGCTGGCATCTTTGGAGAAATATTAATAACAGAGGGGAAAATCACAGGAGCCTTATTCTGGGTAAGGGCCAGTAATCACAAGTCATAGCCCTACTTCGAGTCCTCGGTTTTTCCCTGAGAAATGCACAGCGTGGTCTCCATGCTGTGCAATCCTGCGCCCTGCTCCCATGGGAGGCCCACAGCCCTGTGGAGAGACTGCAGTACTAGCAAGTGCTGTTGATGGAGCACCCAAGCACTCTCTCACTCAATCCCTAGAGTCCTGGAGATTGCTTTAAAGATGAGGAAGGGGAGGGGTGCTCGGGCAGGAATCCTGGCTTTCTTCAAACCTCTCAGGCAAGAGCTGAACCCTCTGGCTATGGCTCCTGCTGGAGTCCCAATGCTGGCGTGGCCCTAGGCAAGAACCTTTCTCCTAAATCTGTAAAGTCTCCTTCGGCCTGGACAGAGGAATTCAAGGAGTCTTGCCAGGACAGGCGCCCTGAGTCCTTCCCCAAGGGGTAAGGGAGGCCCCAGGGGAGGGACTCCGAGAGGGATGAGCGCCCCGGGCCTTGGGACCCAGCTCACTCACCAGCTCTGGGCTTCCCTGCCGCTCCACCCAGGTGGGGGGGAGGGGGGGGGAGGAAACCGCGAAACCGGGTCCCTGACCTCCGGGAACAACGTCCCTGCTGTGCATGCCGGAAGCCCGTCATGCACCAGAGAATCAAATGCAGCTAGGGGTGGGGGCCTCTCTGACCGCTCCGGCCCCCCCTCCGGCCCCCACCCCCACCCCGCGGCGGCTCAGCGACGCCTTTGTGTCCGCAGGGCCCTGTGAGGGAGAGCTGGGGCCGATCTGGTTCCACCCGCCTAGATTTTGTCCATGGTCCCAGGGTCCGGGAGCGTCCCTCTTCCTGGAACCCGGCGCTCCCGCCTTCTCCCTGCGCCCCGCCCGCGCGGTCGCCCCTGCGTTACCATTGGGCAGGTGGCAGACGGTGGCGCAGCCCGCCTGGCAGCACTTGAGGTTGTCCGCACATTCTCCATCCGAGAGGCACTCCTTCGTGCAGTTCAGGTCCTGCGTGAGCTCCGGGCAGACGCCCGTTTTATTGGCTCCGCTGCCTGGCAGGGGAGGCAGAGGGCTGTCAGTGGGGGGCCGGACCCTGGCCCGCTGGGCGCCCACCTCCTGCTCCGAGGACCCCAAATATCCAGCTTCGAGGAATTCTCAGTCTCTGGCCCTAGGCACCTCGCCTAGGACCCCACTTCCAGGCCAGGGGCCCCGACACCTGGGAGCACAGGAGTTACCTAACCTGGGAGCCCTCTATTCTTAGGGCCCCTCCCCGGCCTGCGCAGCAGACAGTCTAGGAGTTACCGGTGTCTAAGCAGAGGGTCCCCACTCCGGCCACTGAGTCTCCACCTTCTGCACAAAGCCTCCCCCAAATTCAGTCTCCAGCGGCTCCCCGCCTCCAGCACTTTGCACCCCACCTAAGGGGTCACCACCGTTAGGCACCAGGGATCCCCAAATTCTAGTCTTTGAGGCTCCCCACGTCAGCCCCAGGAATGCCCACCTCCAGCCCGGGCCTCGCCCTGCCCCACTCACTGGTGACCGGGCGGAAGCCGAGCAGCGACAGGCCCAGGAGGAGCGCGGCGACGAGCGCACCAGGGCGGCAGGCGGGCATGGTGCTGCGCCCCCGGCCTGCAGGTCAGAGCCGCCGCCGCCGGGATGCGGGGCTTTAACCGCGCGCGCGGGGGGCGGGGCGGGGGCGGCGCCGGGCTTCGCGGACAGGCCGCCACCTCCTGCCGTTTCACAATCCCCTGGGATCAGGTGTCCCTCTTGGCCCCGGTGGGAACCAGGAACCTAATCAGCTTCCAGGCTGGCGCAGCTCAGCCAGCTGCAGCCGGGCCCGTGTCCACTCCGGCCTCCCCTCCTCCCTCCCCCGGCCTGAGGGCAGGGCCGCGGAGCAGAGCGCCCGGCCCAGGGCTCCCGGGTTCCCAGTGCAAGACTCTGAGGTCTCCCCGAATGTCCGGGGTCGGGGGAGGAGAGGGAAAGCGCAGGGCCCACAGAGAGGCAACAGAGCCCTGGGGTCCAGTGGTTGGAGTTGGGGTCACCCAGATAGTCCTCAGGGACTATGACGGAGGTCCAGGGTAGCGATACAGAGCACAGAGAAGGGGCGAGAGGAGAAAGCACTTGTTATGAGCAAACGAACGCACCGGACACAAGAAACCCAGGCCCATGAAGGTGAGACACCTATTTTGTTGTTGCTAAATTTATTGGGGTGACTTTGGTTGGTAACAATTATGTAGTTTCCAGGTGTACAATTCTACATTACGTCCTCTATGTGTTGTCTTATGTGCTCACCACCCAGAATCGGCTCTCTTTGCATGCGACACCCATAGTAACAGTCTCTGGCCATTTTGGGTGTGTGTTTCTCTCTCTCTTTTCCACACCCTCCCTCTCTGTGTGCTGATTGTGTGCTGGGTTCTGTGTCCATTGTCTCATGGAGTCTTGTGGGTCTTCCCAGCAAACCTATGAATATAGAGCATTCATATCATCATCAGCTGTATATGACAGATGAACTGGACGTTCAGACATTTAGACCCTTGTAAGGTCCCGTGTAAAGCTATGGAGACAAGGTTTTGAACTCAGGTCTCCTTCCCTCCAAGCCCCTCTTTATTGCATTCCATCCTAAATATTCACCAGGTGCCTACTATGTGACACATATAGGACAAGACACTTGGTTTAGAGAAAGTCATCACAGGACCCTTCCCGAGCTGGCCTTGCGGCAACAGGGTCTGGGTTCGACTCTCCCCACCACCGCTTTCCAGCTGAGGAACATTGAATGAATCATTTCCCTGTCCTGAGCGTCCACTGTGTCATCTAAGGAGAGGATGATAATATCAGAATTCAACAGAGAACATGAATGAAGGTGATGTTCCTGCCACGGTGGTAGCTGTGTACTCACGGGGGGCTGGGTCCACCTGGTTGATACATAACGGATAAAGGGTGTCTACTGTCACTAAGGAGACTGAGAAATATATATCAAGCTTTAGAATCCGGGCTGGTAAATGCCCAAACAGACCTACCCAGGGAATTAGACAAGGAGGACTTTCCCACATCCACCTGCTCCAACAATCTGAGAGGCTGTAAGCCCAGGAGATCTTGTCTGCTGAAGGTTAGAGTCTGGGGCAGTGACCATTGGGATGGCGGGTGAGTAGAGCTCACTTGCAAACACTGTCCCCACAGATGGAGCCTGGAGAAGAGGCTGAGAATACCTCTTCCAACTTCCCAGGCCCATTCTGGGGACGAGAGACATGCCGTTGTGGGGAGAGGCCGGCCTGTTTACTCTGAGCTCAGAGAAGTCAACAGCAATGAGGCAGGAGCCAGGTGGGGGCACCATACAGGGCTGGCTCCTGAAACTCAGTCCAGGGCGCTTCGGCAAGCAGCCGGTTTTAGCCTGTGGATCCAGCTGGCTATTGGACATTCAGCCTTGGGCACTGCTGCCCACAGCTTTCTTCCAGGGACCTACTCCCCCGGCTTCCCTGGCCAGGAAACTGCCCAGCCGCACCCCTCCCTAGCTCTCACGGCTCCCCTGCTAATTGGCTGTCTTTGGCAGGAATGAGGATGAGTCTGAGGCGAGGGGATGGGGTGGAGCAGAAGATGGAGGGGAAAGTCTCCACAGTCCGGTCCTTGGCATGCAAAAGATGTGCCGCTTTCGTGATGTGAGGCTCTGGGCTAGGGGCATTCAGATATTTTCTACATAAATAAAAAGCACAAAGGCTTTAGAAACAAATACATTCAGGTCCAAATCAGGTTCTGGCCACTTCCTGGCTATGTGACTTAGCACAGAACTTCACTTTGGGGACCTATTTCTTCTTCCATAAAAGAGGGATCATCGTCACTTCTATAGGAGTATTAAAGGGACAAAGCATAACCCAGAGGTTGCACATCTGGCTAAAACTTACATGTTGTTAGCTACACACAGTACGTTTCTAAATGTTGAATTTGTTGCCAAGATATAAAAGTGGGGGGTTTCACATAAAAATAAATTTCTAGCTTCTTGAGGAAAAAGTAGGAGATCTGGCAACACAGTCCTGCAGTCTTACGTAGGAGCAGGTGCTCAAATTCAGCGGAGCATCAGAATCACTTGGAGGGCTTTATTACAACACAGATTTTGAGATCTCTACCCCCACAGAGTTTTGAGCCATGAGGAATCGTGTGAAGAAAGAAAATGGAGTCACTATAGTCAAGCTGCTAAAATCAAGTAGACTGAGGTATGGAGAAACAATTCTCTTCTTGTTTTATTTTATTTTTTATTTTTTTAAAGATTTATTTTATTGATTTTTGACAGAGAGAAACAGAGACAGAGAGAGACAGAGAGAAGGGGGAGAGCCCAGAGCAGTCTCCATAGTTGACATTAGTTTTCCATATAGTTTCACTCCACAGGCGGGTACAGGGCTGCACAGGGCAGGAACTGGGCCGGGAGCCTCCCACATAGGTCCCGGCAAGAACTGAACTGGGGGTACTCCCCAGTTCAGCATATGGGTCTGCATGGGCCGAGGCTGGGATTCGATCCCTGGTCCCCGGGGCTTCAAAGCAAGCGCTTAACCCGCTGAGCCATCCCAGCTTTCCCATCTTCTTGTTTTAACTAGCCTGGGACCTTAAACTATTGAACTTTCCAATCCTGCATCAAAGCCTGAACATACATCAGATCTCCAACTTGCCCTCTGATTACCCACAGCGGGACTCATGCACCCAGAGCACCTGACTTCCATTGTCCAGACCACTGGGCCTAACCAGACCTATTGCTCATCCTGCAGGCCCCTGACATCTGACTGATAACCGCCCTGGATCAGTCTAAGAAGGCAGGACTGATTGTTCTCAAGAATGTACTTTTTACTGTCAGAACTCGTTCTTCTTTGGAATACTTCTGGGTTTTTGCCTAGTTATGTTCCAGTTTGCAAACCCTAAGACTGTTGAATAAATCTTGTCATTTATTTCTAGCAAGGCCTTCAGACACTTTTTGAGTTCATTTGACAGGTAGGACCCGAGAATTTACATTCTAACAGGTTTCCCGGTCAAGCTGATTCTGAGGGTCAAGGGACCACACTTTGGAACCACAGACTAGGAGCTAAGTAGATCTGCTCTCATTTGATGAGGGGAGTATTCCTTCCAGTTTCCTATAATCCTTACGCTTCCTTATTGTGTAACATGCCCCGACCCCCACGACAACTGCTTCCATTCACATTACTTGCCTGACCCGGAGGGCATTTAAAATTGTGACCCCCTAGGATGGTTCAGTGTTCAGTAAAAGGTAGTTAGTGTTTACTTAACAATCTTATGAACTGAGTATTATTATTTCCGTATTACAGATGGAGAAACTAAAATTCAGCTAAGCAAAGTGATTTATGGGAGGGAACACAGCAAGTAAACTAGAAGGAAGTCACTTGCCAAAACCTTTTAGTCATATGTTTCCAGGATTTCAGCGTTTCCAGCACTTGTGCGCGCGTGCGTGCGCGCGCGCGCGCGCACACACACACACACACACACACACACACACACACACACACACCCTATCTGAGGTGAGTACAGATGATGCATCAAAAATTTTGGATGTGACTTCATGAGCCTAAAATAATATTTATCAGGGAAGAAAAGGAAGAAAAGAAATAGGGAAGAAGGAAAGGTTTACACTGGGAGGGGATATTAGTCAGATGAAGACATGCCCACTCTAAGGTGACTATAAACAAGTTAACCTTGAAGATTTTGGAAATTCCCAGAAACAGGGTGTCTTTAACCGTACAATTGGGGCCTTGTTTTCCTCTGGGACCGTTGGACCCACACAAACCTCCTTCACTATGGAAAACCGTCCCTGAGTATATTGGCTCTGTTGCTGTTTTGTTCCCTAGCATATGTTTGTCCTTTTTCAGATAACAATCCCCTGATTTTGCTATGGGAATGGCTCTTTCTCTACCCAGGACCTATGGCACAGGGGTGCCTGCCAATCAAAGTGCCTGCCTGACCACCAGACAAAGACTGGCCAAATACCTGTTCTCCCTGGAACTTTAATCTTGAGCAATTAATGACAAAAGTCATGCAAATGTATAGAGGTGCAGGGGAAGACCTCAATTCTGCCTTGTTTACCATACTTTCCAAGTTGTGTTCTTTCACTCTTCCCTTTAGTTGTATTGGTTGCAAGCAGAGAATCTGTCCTTGGGATAACGTAAGGGTACATTAGGAAGGGAGGTTCGATGCCCACCACATGCCCACACCAATCCTCACAAGTTCTTTCTCTGTTTCAAGTAGCCAGAGTTAGTTTCTATTGCTGGCAACCAGCAAGATCTGACTGCCTGTATCAGAGTCACCACCAAGTTCCTCATCTTCAAGTAAAATGGCCTTTTCTCAGCCCTCATCCTAATCTAACTCACGGTTGAGGTCCCCACGACATAAATGCAAACCAAATTCTTCCTTTTTTTTTTTAAGATTTATTTTATTGTTTTTGACAGAGACAGAGAGAGACAGAGACAGAGAGATACAGAGAGAAGGGGGAGGGCCCAGAGCAGTCTCCACAGTTGTACATCATCAGTTTTCGACAGTTTTGTTCCACACAGGTGGGCGGGGCCTCGCAGGGTGGGAGCTGGGCTGGGGGCCTCCTGCATGGAAGGCATGCCCCCACGAGCACAGGACCGAACCAGGGGGTGAGAACTAAACTGGGGGCCTCCCACATGGGGAGCATACCCCAGTTCAGCATATGGGTCCACACGAGCCAGGGCCAGGATTTGATCCTTGGTCCCCGGGGCTGCAAAGCAAGCGCTTAACCTGCTGAGCTATCCAGGCTTCCCCATCAAACCAAATTCTTTACATAAATTTTTGCCCACATAGTCTCGGTGCAAAACACCATGCAAAGCAGAGCTTCCCCATTTGAAGCACCTGAACCCCCTCTTGGGAATCCCTCCGGCCTTTGAGGGTCTCCAGGGGACGACCCCAACTCAGCTCTTGGCCAACAGCCAGCACCAAATGCTTGTCTTGGGAGGGAGCCATCATGGATGTCTAGCCTAGTTAAGCTGTCAGAAGACTGCAGCCTCAGCCACCATCTGACTCCAACCTCATATAGAACCCAAGGAAGAACCACCCAGCCGATCCAAGCAAAGCCACAGGACCATAAGAATTAATAATAAATTATGGTAAGCCATGAGCTTTGGGGTGGGTCATTACTCACACTAGATCACCAGAACAGTGGTAAACCACATGGATCAGGTATCTGCTCACACTTTCTAGTGAAGAAAATAAGCAAATAAATGAGAAAATGGAAAATATCATTGCAGATATGGATAAATGCTATGAAAAAAAAATAGAAGCAAGGCCATGTGATTGCAAGCCACAGGTGGGGGGAAGCAGGGAAGTGCTCTCTGAAGAGGTGACATTTGAACTGAGACTATGCAAGATCTATCCATACAATCATCTGGAGGCTGAGTGCTAAAAGGGGCGGGGGAGGAGGTAAAGCTATTGACAGTCACCTTTGTATAGGGGACAGTCCTTTTTCACACATCTATATCTTTTCAGAAGTGGTGGAAATTGGCAGCTCGGGTACATTTATTACATCCCAAGTAAAATGCAGAATATTATGTAGTTGTACTTCATAAATGGTTAAATGAAACGGTTCAAGCCATTTTTATAGTTGTTATGCACAAAATAACTTAATAAGGGCTTCTATAAATACTGCTTCAGTAAAATATGTAGAGTTTGCCACCCATTTATGAGCAAAAATGAGAATCATCTGCCACCCAAGGAAGGGGGTGTGTGCAGGTTCAGGCGGAAGTGGCACTTCCTCCTGCTGCCACCAGAGAGCAGGCGGTGCTTCCTTAAAGAGAGGTTCCTAATGGCTGAAGAAGGGCTTTCTTTGAGCCCAAAGAAACCCAGCAGTATTTCCCAGGGTAAGGTGGGGTGGACACAAGATTGGACCTGGGTGAGGACTATCATTGAAGCAAGAGGGCTTTAGGTTACCCCTGAGGAAGACTGTGACCCATTTGGAGGAAAGATTGTGGCACTCCTGGGGCACTTGGAGGGACTTCCCAGGAGTAGACAACCATAAGGTGATATTACAAAAAACAAACAAACAAACAAAAACAACAACCCCACATTATTTGTTCCTTTCTCGGAGCCAAGGAAACCTAAATCTACACGCTTTCAATAAGTTGCTTTGGTGTATGGTGTTCAAAGCACTTCTGTACCATAATCAACGTAGTCCTCAAAAATACCCAAACCTATGACTTTCTTAAGGCACACATCATCAACCTGTTTTACAAAAAAGGAAACTCTGAGCCCAGAGAGGAGAAGCAACTTGCCCAAGAACACACAGCAACATCAAGCTACTGAAGCCAAACTCTTCTAATTTGTACCAAGTCCTTTTCCATTGCACTGTTATTAATTAATAATGATTAATAATTAAATAACTTATTTATTAATAGTATTATTATTACCATTATCAGATCTTCCATCCATTGAGGTGTGGCTCTGCCAGACACTTGTATGAAGCATTTCACAAATACATATTTTATTACTCACCCTAATTCTATGAGATTGATACAAGAAAGAGAAAAGCACCCCTGACTTCTGGGAGCCAAGCAGGCATTCACAGTTGGTCTTTGATGTTCTCTCTGGATGGACATAAACAATTTCACAGAACATCCAAATCAGACAAAGCCATTCTGTGCCCATGGTGGATAAGACAAACACATCATTACACTATATACTTACATTTGAACACAGATAAAACATGAGATTATACAAGGCACAGAAGTGACCACCATTCCTCTATCTCAGCTAATATGAGTGACTGCTGCTTCTTTACTACCTACACAGCTTTAACCTCAATCTAGTTTCCTTTCTTATAGTTAAAATTAAGATACCCAATTATAGAAATGCCCCTACTTCCCAAGAGCATCCAATCCAGAGTAAAGCCAGCTTCCTTAAACCCTGTCCCAAATTACTTAATGCATGCCCAAATCCTGTCAGTTCTTTCTAGCATCTTCTCAAGGAGATACCGTTTGGGCCCCAAAGTGTGCATTCTCCCTTGCCGAAGTGCATAATAAACCCAGCTCCTTACAGCAGGGACAGGAGTGTTTCTAGTGGTCTGTGGCTAGAGACACTAACAGATATAACCATTATCCTTATTTCATAAATAAGGACAGTGACACTCAGAGAGTTGAGAGGTTTGCCCAAGACTACAAGGTAGTGAATACCAAGCTCTATGTTCTCATTTTCTCATGATTCCTGCTTTTGGAGCGCTCTATGCCCTAACTATCTCATCTGCAGTGAGACAATTAGATTCTGCTCTCCAAAGTTCTTGCCAGCTCACATCTTTCCAGAGGCAGGTGTGTGAAAACATTGTCAAAAGGGGCTCTACTTGGGAGATCTAGGGACCTCCCTTTGACAGGGACCCACTAGATTCTGAACAAATCATTCCCACCATACCTTGCAGTTGGGAAGGTCTAACTATCAACTTGAAGAGTGGTGCGTCCTGGGAAATACCTCCATAAGCCTTGGACCCCTGCCCACCACCTATTATGTCCCCCCACACACACACATACACCAGCCACCCTCTTCCATTTGTTCATATTTCTTCACTATCTCATTGCCACAGCTCTTGGCCAACTGGGGGAGGCAGGTCAGGAGGATAACTTGGGAGCTCTTACCCCACTGGGCAGCCTCCTGTTCTTACACTAACCCCCTCCTTTCTACCTGACAGAATCCAACTCACCCTTTGAAACTCAGCTCGAACATCACCCTTTCTGGGAAGCCAGCCTTGACCTCCTCAGGCGAGAGCCAGGGTCCCCACCTCCCTCCTACAGCACGTGTATTGCTGAAATTCTATGCATCTGTCTCCCACATGTGAGGGAACTCTGCTGGTAAAGACTGTCCTGGTCTGGTGGTCTCCCAAGTGGGGTGCGCTGGGGCACCAGAAGAAATATGTATTGAGAAACTTCTACTTATTTGTTTCTAAACTGCCGTTCGTGAAACTTTATGTCATTGAACACTTATAACGTACATGATATTAATAGTACAACAGTGTGTGCATAACTATAAATACTTATTAAAATGGGAGCTGCACACTCCAAATCATTTTACTGATATGGCTGTGAATGTTTAAATGAATTTGCTCATTGCTCTGTCCCTGGTGCCTGTCACAAAACAGGTTCTAGTACACGAGAGAATGAACAAATGAGTGATGTTGCCTGGCTTTAATTTATTAAAATGATCATGTGTGTTAGGTGGGTGACTGTGGGGAAGATACTCTCCTCTTAGGCCCCAAGTTCCATACCAGTGAAATAAGGAGTTTGGATTCTGGCCCACATACCTTCCAACATGTTTCTAAGTGGTGTCGGAATCTCTCATTGTCCAGTAGGGGGCAGTGTAATCTAGCAAGTGTTTAAATAGCACGCATTAACACGGCAGGCTCTCTGGTCTATGAATTCATCGATCCTCACATCCCGGTGTACAGGTGCAGAAAGGTTAAATAACTTGTTCAAAGCCACATAGTGTGGCAGCAGCTACACATCCAGTGCTGCTGGCTGACTTCCAGCTGCTAGTACAGTAGTCACCCCCTTATTTGTGGTTTTGCTTTCCATGGTTTCAGTTAATATTCCCAAATATTAAATGAAAAATTACAGAAAGAGACAATTCCTAAGTTTTCAGTTGCCCGGCGTTCTGAGTGTCTCACTCCATCTCATTTCATAAGCATTATACCATCTCACATCCTCACAGGAAGAGGAAGAATTTTGAGAGACGGAGACTCATTTACAGCCACTGGGGCGCTGAAACATACCCCCATGGATAAGGGGGTGCCCCTGTCCTTGTATCTCTTCACCGAGGGCTTCCATGGAAACATCACCAAGAAAGCCTGTGCACAGAGCAAGCCAGAGTCCTCAACCCATGGATGACAGAGAGTTGGTGTGTAAATGCCCCTTTAATTCTGGGGGAGATCACAGCAAGGGGGTGCTCTACCTCAGCTCCCCAAGTCACAAATAGCTGGTGGGCCTGATGACCCAATGCTTGCAGGCTGCCCTTCCTTCCATGACCCCCACCCCCACCTCACCTAACACACGACTTGCCCTTATATACTCTTATGAGCTGACTCATGTCCCCCCCCCCAAAAGATATCTTGGAGTCCTAAACCCCGTCCTTCAAAATGGGACCTTATTTGGCAATCGGGTCTTTAAAGAGTTGATCCAGTTAAGATGAGGCCCTGAAGCTGGACCCTCATCCAACGTGACGATGTCCTTATAAAAGGTGGGAATTAGGGCACAGATGGGAGACGCCATGTGAAGATTGGGCTTAAGCTGCCACAAAGACCTTCCAGGAGCTGGGGGCAGGGCCTGGGACAGAGCTCTCTCCAGTGCCCTCATGGCCCTGCTGTCTTCTCCATGTCAGACGTCCAGCCTCCAGGACTGTGAGAGGTGCAGGATGGGTTCCGGCAGCCGCGGGCCACTAATATGCCATGCTTCCATACCTCCCTCACAGGAGCCTTAGGATGCGCCAAGAAGCAATCATGTCAAATGCTAAGCACGGAGCTCTGTACACAGAACGTGCTCACCAAGAGGGGGGTTGCTGTGCTGTAGCTGAAATAGCAACCCCCCCCCACACACACACACACACAACCTCAGGGAAGGGGCTCCTTCATGCTCCTTCCTTTGTGCTTCAGAGCCCAGGAGAACAGCCTGCCCAAGCATCTGACCCTGCTCCAAAGTCAAGACCAGAGGCTTGCCAGCGGGAGTGCCACCCAGCTGTTTGTGGAGCTGGGTGGGGGTGGGGCATGAAGAGGAGGGCTCTCTTTCTGAAGGGTTTGCTTCCTACACCCGGTGGGGCCCAGTCTGAAGGCGTTTTTTACGGACTGTATGGAGAGGGCAGAGGTTCCTAGTCACAAACAACAGAACTAAATTTATTTAAATATAAGGCCAGAGAGTGTGAGGCCTCAGGCAGGAAAATGTAACATGGCTGTGGGGAAAGGAGGTTCTGTAGGGAAAACATCCCTGTCACCACTGACTCTCAGAACTTTCTGGAAGCCAGAAACTTCACCACCCCCAGCCCCAAAGATCCCAGTGATGGTGGGATCGGGGCTGGAGACAGGAAGCAGGGAGGACGAGATTGGGGCTGGAGCCGTGATGTCTGTCAACCCTCCAGCCCTATAGTCAGCCCCGTGGAGCAGAGATGTGCTGTGGACTAAGAGATGGCCGTGTCCTCTGTACCAGGAACTAAGTGCTGGGGGGAAGGGACGAGAACAGCACCCACGCAGTCGCTGTTCTCCCGTGGCTTTGTCTACAGAACGAGACAGAGCGGACAGTGGGCACAGGGGCAGAGGCAGGGTTCTGCGAGGCAGGCAGGGCTGAGAAGGGAGCAGGGGAGAAGGCTGAACTGTCGGGAGGCTGCCCCTGCCCAGGCCGGCCGCGCGGGGCCTCCCTCAGCATCTCCAGGCAGCTCAGGTTCCAGGGTCCCTGTAACCAGAAAGAAAATGGTTGCTGGTCCTCACTGAAGCCTGTGACCCAAGGCAGTCGGCCCTGACAGATGCCAGACTGGCTGTCCCCCCAGCGAGCCTCCACCACCCGGCTGGCTGACAAGGAGGAAGTGAGTCAGCGGCAGCACAGCAGCCCCACGCTGCAGGGGGGCTGCCTCGGGGTTCCCACCTGACCAGGGGGAGCAGGTGAGAAGCCCGGATCACCTCCCAGGCACTGGTCTCGGAGGACATGCCCAGCGTGTGGCTTCACAGGCCCCGGCTGCCCCCTCCTCCTCTGAAGGCATCGGGCAGAGACACTGTGCAGGTGTGAGGGCTGCGGGCCCTGGCCTCTGCCCCCGCCCTCCCTGCACGGTGCTCCGCCTTACCCTGGGCCTAGGGCTTGTCCTGGTCCCTGGCCTGGGGCTCCTCCTTCCAGTCCTCGTCTTTGTCCTCATACTCATCCTCGTCATAGACCTCGTCCTCGTCCTCCTCGTCCTCCTCATCCTTCTCGGGCTCCTCCTGGTCCTCGGGCTGCTCCTCCTGGTCCTGGGGCTGCTCCTCCTGGTCCTCGGGCTGCTCCTCCTGGTCCTCGGGCTGCTCCTCCTGGTCCTCGGGCTGCTCCTCCTGGTCCTCGGGCTGCTCCTCCTGGTCCTCGGGCTGCTCCTCCTGGTCCTCGGGCTGCTCCTCCTGGTCCTCGGGCTGCTCCTCCTGGTCCTCGGGCTGCTCCTCCTGGTCCTCGGGCTGCTCGATCTCTTCCGGGACCTTGTCCCGGGGCTCGTCCTCGAGTTTGGGCAGGGTCAGGGGTTGGAGCTTATCCTGGGTCTCCAGACCGGCCGCTGGTCTACTGCAGACCCGGGTGCATTCCTCCTTGGTCAGGAAGTTGTTCAGCTTCGCTTTGCCGCCACCGAACACAAAGGCCTCACACAGCCCCGACCTGGTGTTGAAGAAGAACCTGGGAAGCACTTCCAGGCCGGGACCCTGGTAGGGAGGCTCCAGGCAGAACACAGGACGGCCTGCAGGGAGGCGACAGGGCTCCAGGTCAGCTTTGAGGATGAGGATGGTTGGCAAGTGAATAAAAACAACCCGCGTATCTCCAGACGGCGAAGGGTTGGGGGTGGGAGGTGGGGTATGTGACACCTTCATTTCTTGCCCTGCTTTCTGGGGCATTATTAATTGTGTTAAATGTGACATGGCATGTGATAATATAGTTATATATGCTTCATGAGTATTTATGAATTAATTAGCATAATACCTGAGATTAGCTTCAAAAAACTCCAGAAAATAAAAATGAAAACACACAGAACAGGGGGTGGTGGGAACCGATGATCTATGTGGGTCAGAAGCATAGGTGACAATCCGGATTTAGTGATTGGCATAAATTTTCAAAATATAAAATGTCTTGGGATGCCAGGATAGCTCAGCAGGTTGAGCGCTTGCCTGGCAAACAGGAGGTCCGAGGATTGAATCCCAGCCCCGGCCCATGCAAACCTATATGCTGAACTGCAGTGCAGCTGTGAACCACTGAGATGGCAGTAAAGGTTCTCACCTCCCATTCGGAAAGGTCCCCGTTCAGTTCCCGCCCTGCACAGCCTCACATCCACCTGTGTGGAATGAAACTACGGCACAACTAATGATGTACAACTGCGGAGATTGCTCTGGGCCCTCCCCCTTCTCTCTCTCTCTCTCAAAAATAAAATCTTTAAAAAATAAAAATAAATAAAATGTCTTGATGTCTATTTAAGATAGGAACTTATAAGTCTGTATTAGTCAATGTGTTTGTTCAACCACAGTCTTTATAACACCTTCAATAAACCACCAAGTAAGCTGAAAAAACAATTCTGTGAAACACAGGCTAACAATGTCACATAATTGAGATGCCAGGATGGCTCAGTGATTGAACACT
This sequence comes from Craseonycteris thonglongyai, assembly GCA_004027555.1. Taxonomy (NCBI): domain Eukaryota; kingdom Metazoa; phylum Chordata; class Mammalia; order Chiroptera; family Craseonycteridae; genus Craseonycteris; species Craseonycteris thonglongyai. Next base: position 26,483 of record PVKE010006621.1, on the reverse strand, counting down.
TGCCTCTCAGTCGTGAGGTCCTGGGTTTGATTCCCAGCCCTGGACGTGTGCAAGCCCACATGCTGACCTGTGGTGCAACTGGTAACCACTGGGATGGCATGGTGGCAAAGATTCTCAACTCCCATGCGGGATGCCTCCAGCTAGGTTCCCGCCCTGCACGGCCCCACATCCACCTGTGTGGAATGAAACGATGTAACCAACTAATGATGTGCTCTAGGCCCTCCCCACTTCTCTCTCTCTCTCTCTCTCACCTTCTCTCAAACAATAAAAAAATAAAGTAAATAGATTTTTTTTTAATTAAATAGAAAAAAAGTCACACAACTGTCCAGAGCATAGAGAGGAAGCTCTCATTTATGAGAAAACTTTTGCCTCACTGTGGAAGTTGCTTGCTTGCACATAAAAAATCACAGTGCTCTCCTTTACAAACCCACCTGACTTCTGCAGAGACTTCTTAAAACCCCAGATACCTGGTAAGAGTTTCTGGGGGGCACTGCCCACCCCCACTATTCCCCAGTCCCTAGCCCCACCCCAGCCAACAAAACACAGGGATGAGTGGGTCTGGGCTTTTTTCTCTGACACCAAACATGTCGGGTCTTTACCAACATCAACCAGTTTCCCAACACCAACTGGGTGTCCTGCCATCCATTCACTTCTGACTCTAACCCCAGGGCTTAGCGCAGACGCCACAGGTGAAGAGCTCAGCACAAGACTGCCCCCACTTCCAATGCCAGTCCATGGGGCTGGCCCACACTCCTGACCAATCTGGGGTTCCATGACTCCCCTCCCCCCAAGTTCAACAATTCTCTAGAACAACTCACAGAGCTCAGGGAAGCATTTCACTGACTGTTACCCACTGATACTAAATGATAAAACTCAGGAACATCTAAACGGAGGAGATGCGTAGGCCAAGGTGAAGTGTGGGGGCTGGTGGGCCCAGAGCCTCCTCTCTCTCTAGGTGGGTCACCCTCAATGTGTTTACCAACCTGGAAGCTCTCTAAACCCGTGATATTTGGGGGTCTTGTTAAGGTTTCATTATATACTAGAAATAACTAGGGGAAGCCGGGATGGCTCAGTGGGTTAAGTGCTCGCTTTGCAGCCCTGGAGTCCCGACCCTGGCCCCAGCACGTGCGGACCCATATGCTGAACTGGGGAGTGCCCCCAGTTCCGTTCTCACCATGGTGAGACCCCAGCCCAGTTCCTGCCCTGTGCAGCCCCGCCCACCTGTGTAATGAAACTATGTGGAAAAACCGATGATGTGCAACTATGGAGACTGTTCTGGGCCCTCCCCCTTCTCTCTGACTCTGTATCTCTTTCTCTCTCTCTCTGTCAAAAACAATAAAAATAAATCTTAAGAAAAAAGAAATATTCCTAGAGTTAAAACTTCCCAACTTACCAGGAGAAATCGAGAAAGAGAGGGGATTGGCTCCCCCCACCCATACCCTGGCTCCCCCAGACCCTCCGCAAACTCACTTTCTGCCCCAGTCCACAGAGGACAGGTGACCTGGGACTTGCATTGGGTTCTGCTTCTGCCCCAGTCCACAGAGGACAGGTGACCCGGGACTTACGTTGGGAAGGGGAGCTGGTGTCGCTCCTCTGGGCCCCAGCCACCAGGATGTTCAGGAGGACGAGGACTGCGGGGAGGCAGGGCAGGTCCATCTTCATGGCTTGGAGAGAGCGCTCCAGAGGAAACCTGGAGACAGACAGCTTTTAACGTCCCAGCTGAGGGGCGGGAACAGGTAGGTGGTGGGGAATGAGGAAGGGGAGGAGCTGGGGTCAGTCCTGTTCAAGCCAGAATCTTCCCCCCTCCCCCAGCTTCCAGCTTCTGCCTGCTGGAGCTAAACTTCAGCTGCCAACAAATCACTTGATGATCTTGTTGAAATGCAGATTCTGATTCAATAGGTCTGGGCTGGGGCCGGAGAGCTGCCTTTCTAACAGGTTTACTGTGACAGGTGCCCCCAGCCCCTTTCCTCGCCTATAAATGATCCGCAGAATCTCTCTTCCGTAGCAAGCCTGGAGGAAACTCACCCGCAGGGGAGGAAGCCGGGGAGAAGGGAGAGCAGACAAAGACAAAAGCTGCTTCTCCCACACACCCTGGAAAGTGCAGAGGAGACAAGAGCAGGAAGAGATGAGTCCCAGAGAGCCCCCCAAATTCTCTCCCACTAATTCGCCCATCTGCCTGAACCTCCACCTTCACCTACTTCTTTGGAAGGGTCACGATGTCTACCATGTGACCAGGACAAGACATTTGACTTTTTTAAAAAAATGAATGAGTCCTTCTCCATCCCTCCTCCCTCAGAGGATTGATCAATTGAGCAGATTTCCAGGCGTTTGCACACATTGGTGACTCAGCAGTGCAATGTCACTCGCCCAGCTACTACAGAGAGACCATGTGTGTAAACATGATTGAATTGCCACGACCCTCTCACAAGGTGTGAGTAGCCTTGGGAGCAGAAACACCTAATCCCTATCTTATGCTAGAGGAACAGAGTGAAAAAATAAAATGGAGTCACTATGGTCAAGGTGATAACTTACTTACATCAAGTAGGATGAGGTCTGAGGCGACAATTCTATCATGTTTTAAGCAGCCGGGGAACATAAACTTGTGAACGTTCCAGTCCTGAGTCAAAGCCTGGACATACATCCAACCTACAGATAGCCCTCTGATCATCCCCTGAAGGACAAAGAAAAGAATGTCCACGTATCCAGAGCACATCACCTCTACTATCCAGATAGTCTGACATCCATGATCTCAGATCAGCACTCATCTAGAGGAACCATCTCAGACCAACCCAGAGGCTAATGATGCAGGACTGATCCTGCTCAAGAATGCACTCTTACTGGAAGAATGCTTAGCCTTTCTTCTACAGAACCCTCTGGGTATTCCCTAGCTGTGTTTTCAGTTTCCAAACCATGAATACCCTTAAATAAATTTTAATAATTTACCCAGCAAAGCCTCCAGGCTCTTTTTTTTTTTTTTTAAGATTTATTTTATTGTTTTTGACAGAGACAGACAGAAGGGGGAGGACCCAGAGCAGTCTCCATAGTTGAACTTCATCAGTTTTTTGACATGGTTTTGGGGGCCATGCAGGGCGGTAACTGGGCTGGGGGCCTTCTGCATGGAAGGCACGCCCCCTCGAGCCAGGGGCCAAACCAGGGGGTGATAACTGAACTGGGAACCCCCCACATGGGAAGTACACCCCAGTTCAGCATATGGGTCCACACAGGCTGGGGCTGAGATTCTATCTTCAGTCCCTGGGGCTGCAAAGCAAGCACTTAACTCGCTGAGTCATCCTGGCTTCCCCTCCAGGCTCTTTCTGAGTTCATTGGACACGGAGACAAACTCAACTGGGAGTGCAGGACACAACCACGGCTAAGAGTGCGTATTTCCTCATCAGGAGAACTTGGGTTTGGCACATTTCTTAGTGTTCCTGGAATTTGGGAGCCCTCATCTATAAAACAGGCTTGTCTATAGAATCAACCTCTATTTCTAAGGATTCTTGCTGCAAAGGTATTTGAGAGTAATGAATAGAGAGTGCTCAGCTCTGTGTCCCTGGGTAGTAGTAAATGCTCAGTAATTCAGGGTTCCTATTATGACCATCATTATCACACCTATAGGGGAGAAAGAATTTTTTCTCTACACTTCTAGGGTTTTCGACTGATCTAAAAAGGAATCTACAGAAGACAAGATTAACAAGAGAAAACAACCAGATTTAAATATGCCTGTGGGGAAGCCGGGATGGCTCAGTGGGTTAAGCACTCACTTTGCAGCCCCAGGGACTGAGGATTGAATCCTGACCCTGGCCCGTGTGAATCCATATGCTGAGCTGGGGAGTGCCCCCAGTTCGGTTCTCACATGGGTGAGACCCCGGCCCAGTTCCTGCCCTGTGCAGCCCCACGCCCACCTGTGGAATGAAACTATGTGGAAAAACCAATGATGTGCAACTATGGAAACTATTCTGGGCCTCCCCCTTCTCTCTATCTCTGCCTCTGTATCTCTCTCTTTCTCTCTGTCAAAAACAATAAAAATAAATCTTTAAATATGTCTGTACACATGGGAACTCCACATGCATGAGAGGTTCAGAGACAGAAAGGTATAATAAGGTATATGTGGTATCCCGAAGCTCAAAATGAGGTAAGATGCTTTGGGTTTCAGAGGGGAAGAGGGTCATTCACAGATTGATAAAACAACTGTTGTTCAGTAATTGGATGTCTGTCTTGCCCTGCATAGGACATAAGTAGTCATATCTGATGATAACTCAAGTTACCTTATTTGGAAAGTCCTCAAATTTAAATTCATTAATGAAGAGGTAAAAAGTTCTCTTGAGCCTGCAGGCTCTCAACTACCATCAGCCCCAAATAATCCACATGCCAACGTAGCACATCTTGGAGAGCTTGTTCCGAACCTTCCAGGTGCATCTTTGAGACTGCCAAAGAAGTTTCAACTTGCAAATGTTGGGTTGATAGATTTCAGTTATGGCTATTGCTTACCCTTCTTAGAGTCTCTGCTTCAGGAGCAGACCACACATGTTACAAGAGGCAGCAGGATGGCAAAAGCTGGCAAGGAGGGGTCATTCCTGCAGAAGCAGAGTGGACTTCATCCACTTGTGCCACAATCTTGACAGATTTTATTGCGGCTGCCTTTGCATGCACGTCAGCTCAGGCACTTCCTTGACGCTCAGGTTCAGTCCTTCAGGTGTGACCCTCCATTTGCACGACAGACGTTTCATGCTGAGATATCAGTATTTTCACACAGTTTCTGGAACATTTCTACCACATACCTATACAGACACAACATACAGAAAGCTAAATGTCTAGATGGTGACTAAATAGGATCAAGGATTATTATGAAATAATACTTAATTATCTATCTGACCAAAGTAACAATAAAAGAGCTCAAAGACAGGGAATTCCTGGATAGCTCAACAGGTTGAGCACTTGCCTTGTAACCACAAGGTCCAAGGATCAAATCCCAGCCCTGGCCTGTGGGAACCCATATGCAGCTATGGAGACTGCTTTGTGCCTCTCTCTCTTACCCTTGCTCAACAATAAAAAACAAATCTTTAAGATTAAAAAAAGAAAGATGCAAAGAGAAACCTTCTAGCTTTTATTTTTAAATTACTGTCATGAGATGGGCATGAGAATATAAAATTCACTGGTTATTAAAGAGTTGGAATAAGTTGTTTATCCACTCAGATGGTTAAGGCTTTTTCTTATTAATATTTGTGGAGAAAATAATCTTGGAAGCTGTGGGTTAGATTTTAGGCAAAGGTACTTCTGTATCCATTTGTCTTTTTTTTTTAATTCCTTTCCTTTTCTTTTTTCTTCAGTCTTAGGAATTGAAGATAGTAAAGATAAGTTGGCTTTGAACTGCTTCTAGAGCTGCATTTCTGGTTTCACAAATATTTGTAAGGTAAAAACAATTGCTCTCAATCCCCCCCCCCCCAAAGAATTGGGTTATAGCTTAACTGACAACACAGATCTACTTGTCTAACCACATATCTGTAATTTGCTTCTTTCCTTCTGTGTATATAGTTTTATTTTAGCTTAGGGGAGAAAGCCTTAAAAGAAAAATTCTATCAGGCCTTGAATATCAGCTTCCAATCTGGCTAAATTTCTAATGAGAAGTTATTAAATCACTTCAAATATCTCATCAAGTTTCAGCTGGGAAAAATAGTAAGCATTTCTGGCAGTATTAAACAATTTCATGATATTTTTAACAAATTTCCCCAAAATCAAATTTTAAGTAAATTCTTTCTAACCTCCAACTAATTTTGAGATTTTTCCAGAGGGTTCTTGAAACATCTCAAATACTTGTTTTCTCTCCTTATAAAAGTAGAAATGTTAAACTTAGGTTTATCTGATATGTTAAAATACCTTGGAAGCATTGTCAAATAAGAAGTAATACTAAACCTTCCTAGGTTATAATTGTATTAGTATGTTATTAACATAAGTGTTTTAGAATTGTATAAAATTCCTACCGTAAAAATCTGATAAGTCCTGGTATAATGTTATAGGTCATAATTCCAGTTATCACCTTTGTAAAAGCCAAATGTGAAAGAAGTTAAAATAGTAAGTGGTTCCCCAAAAAATTCCACCAAAAAACCATTACAATTGATAAATTCAGTAAAGTAGAAGGGTACAAAATTAATATTCAGGAATTGGTTGCATTTTTTATATACTAATAACAAACTATTAGAAAGAGAAATTAAGAAAATAATCCTGTTTACAATTGCATCAAAAAAATAAATACATAGAAATAAATTTAAAGGAGGTAAAAAACCTGTACTCTGAAAATTATAAGACATTGAAGAAGACTCAAACAAATAAAAACATATACTATGCTCATGGATAGGAAGAATTAATATAGCTAAAATGTCCATACTACCCAACACAATCTACAGATTCAATGTAATTTCTATCAAAATACCAATGGCATTCTTTCATAGAACAAATAATCCTAATATTTATATGAAACCATAAAAGACCCTGAAAAGCCACAGCAATCTTGAAAAAGAACAAAGTATTAAACTATATTACAAGGCCATAGTAATCAAAACAGCATGGGATTGGCATAAAAACAGACACATAGATCAGTGGAACCGAATAGAGTCCAGAAATGAATCCATGCCTATATGGTTATCTAATCTATGACAAAGGAGGCAATCATATACAATAGGGTAAAGACAGTCTATTCAATAAATGGTGCTAGGAAAACTGGGCAGATACATGCAAAAAAAAAAAAAAATGGAAGTGGACCACCTACTTACTTCATATAAAGACAAAATGAATTAAAGATTTAAATGTAAAACCTGAAACCATAAAATTTCTAGAAGAAAATATAGGCAGTAAACTTTCTGACATTATCTTTAGTAATATTTTTATTCTGATATATCTCCTTGGGCAAAGCAAACAAAAGAAAAAATAAACAAACAAGACTACATCAAACTAAAAGTATTTTCGGGGATGCGGGGACGGCTCAGTGGGTTGAGTGCTCGCTTTGCAGCCCTGGAGCCCAAGGATCAAATCTTGGCCCCGGCCCGTGTGGACCCATATGCTGAGCTGGGGTGTGCCCCCAGTTCAGTTCTTGCCGGGGCCTATGCAGGAGGCTCCTGGTCCAGTTCCTGCCCTGCGCAGCCCCACGCCCACCTGTGGAGTGAAACTATATGGAAAACTAATGCTGTCAACTATGGAGACTGCTCTGGGCCTTCCCCCTTCTCTCTGTCTCTCTCTGTCTGTCTCTCTCTCTGTGTGTCAAAAAACAATAAAAATAAATCTTAAAAAAAATAATACACTAACCATAGCTGATTAGCTTAAAAAAAAGGGGGGGTGGTGTCACAAAAATATCTCATAATGTTTTAAGAATTTCTGTTGACCGTATTCAAAGCCATCCTGGGCCACAGGTTGGACGTGCCTGTCCTACATCTAGTCTCCCCACAGCAATCAGAATGATCTTTCAAACATCAAATTAGTTACTATCAAGGTGCTAATTTTGCTGTGGGAATGTAGGCTCATGGGTGCCTATTGCATTGAAATACATGTGTACATATGGATATAATACCCCAAAAGGGTCATACATGCACCAAGGATGAAACCATTAATATCATGAAGCAAGAATTATTAATCTAATTCTGTGCATCAGGCCAAAAAGGTATATAAACAAATAAGCATAAATCAGATCTTTTTAACGCCTGAGCTTCCCAGAGCCCTTGCCCACAGGGCCCCTCCCACCAGGCCCCTGCCACCTCTCCCAGTCTCAGCCCCTGCCTACCCCCTCAGCTCCAGCTACACAGATGTTCTTGTTTTGCAAACACTCTAGCATGCTTCTGCTATAGTTTACATTCCAGTCCTTGCTGAACGAATGCAGGAAAATCACACAGTAATTTACTGGTAAGCAAGCCAGGTCACCCAAACACCTAAGTTCTGAGCCTGGAAATATTTGCTTTGCCAGCACTGGGACACGCTTCCCTTGCATTCAAGACCCAGGCACTTATCCTATGCTCATGTGGGGGTTCAAAAGATTTATTTTTATTGTTTTTCAGAGAGAGAGAGAGAAAAACAGACAGAGAGAAGGGGGAAGGCCCAGAGCAATCTCCATAGTTGTCTGTCATCAGTGTTCAACATGGTTTCATTCCACACAGGTGGGTGTGGGGGGTGGGGGGGGAATGGCACAGGGTGGGAACTGGGCCAGGGGTCTCCAGCATGGGAGGCATGCCCCTGCAAGCTGGGGGCTAAACTGGGGGGCCTCCCACATGGGAGGCTCGCCTCTGTGAGAACTGAACTGGGGGCCACACCCCAGTTCAGCATATGGTTCTGCAAGGGCTAGGGCAGGATTTGATTCTTGGTCCCCGGGGCTGCAAGACGAGTGCTTAACCTGCTGAGCCATCCCAGCTTCCCCTCATCTGGGGGTTCTAGACACTGCAGCCACCAAAGACAAAAACCTTGGCCCATGTAGAGCTTACTCATTTACTAACAAGGTTAAGACACATAGTATTCCTGTTAGATGGTGATAAGAGCTATAGAGAAAATTGACAGAAAAGGCGTGAGCTTGTAGCTGGGGTAGCGATTTAAAACTGGGGGCAAGGAAGACCTCACTGATAACTTGATAGTGGAGGTGGTGAAAAGCAGTTGGGCAGATTCTGAAGGTAAAGCCAACAGATTTGTTGATGGGGGTACACATGGGATGTGACAGAAAAGAATCAAGACAACTCCAAGGTTTTTGGCCTGGGCAACTGGGAAGATGAGAGTTGCCATTAACAGAGATAAGCCAACTACAGATGAACATGTTTGGGGTGAGGGTGGAGAATATCAGAAGCTCAGTTTTGGAGGTATTAAATTTGAGATGCCTTTAGCCAGCTGGACAGGAAGTAGCTGGGTAAATAAGTCTGGAATTCAGGGAGGTGATGGAGACTAGAGATATGGGGTGTGGTCACCGCACAGGTTACTGATGACGTGGTAGTGGAAACCATTTCTAGGTACTGACTTGGTGGGTCTGTAAGAGCCAGGCACAGCGTCGTGTTTTTCTGACGTGGGCAGACATGCAGGCTGCCAAGACCACTTAGCTTCAGGTATCTCCCCACCCGCATTCTTATGTCATTGAAACCCTGCTTATTTACTGCTTTGGAAATAAACTCAAGTCAAAGCATCCTGATGTTACTTTTGCCCATGGTCTAGGTTAGTTCAGCGCCTCCCTTTATACTCACACACAGACACACACACGTCACTTGTATGTTCTGAGGGTTCTTGGAAATCCCTCAGAGGCAACCTAAAGAGCCCCATCTGCTGGCTCTACAAGCATCACCAGGACTGTTGTGTTAAAGACAGGTGCACTCACATTTCTGGGGTTTAGAGGTACCCCTCGCCCTATACATCCTTCCCCTGGACCCCAGTCCATACCTGTTCACACATTGACCATCTGCTGACCGAGGTGGATCAAGTCCAGACTGGAATGCAGCCCCTGTGCCCACAGTCAAATGGAAGTTAAATAACTGGGATGATACAGAATATGCAAGTTAGTCCAGGGAGCTGTGGGAGCAGAAGAAAGGGGCACCTATAGCAGCCTGTGCATCAGGACAGATTTCCCAGAGGAAGCAACATCACATCTGGTTTTGTAAGAATGAACTAGGCAGTGAGGGGGCAGATGGTTGGTGGAACAGGGCATTCTAAGCCAAACCTCTATGATGGGACAACAGGGGAGGGACAGACCACAAGAAACATACAGTAGATGTCCCTTCAGAGGAAGGGACAGAAGCTAGGGGCAGGGAGAGGCATCCACCTAAGGACCTGTTTTACAGGAATCCAGGTTCTGTAACTGGGAGGGGAGGTGGGCAGGGGCAGGCTTCAATGCCATGGGCCTGGCTTCAATACCAGGGCTAAGGACCACCTGCAACACAAGCTCATGAGGAACCTGGTTAAAAAGCTGTCTGACACCCAACTGAATCCACAGGGTCTGGACCCCAGGAACCTGCATTATTTTCACAAGAGCCCAGAACGACTGTGGAGCACAATCCAGTTAGATGAAGCGCCCACACAGCTCTCCAGCTCTCCCCTGGGTGACAGGGGACCGGCTCTCAGGGCCCCTAAGAAAGGCAGAGGATGAATCATTTTCACGGTCATGGACGTGCTTATATAAACACTCCCCGCCAACCCAGGGGTGCTAGCGATTACACTCAGGTGAGGCTGGTGGGAGAGAGATGTAGAGAAGGTGGGCAGAGATAGGACGTTCAGTCAGCCAGCAGTTTCTGTTCAGGGACCCAGCAAACAAACCCTAGTCCCCAGCTCTTCCCAGGCTTCAAGGAGACAGGAGACAAAGAATCAAGGACATGGTGACTTTTTTTATTCCACAACCAGAACATCCTGTCTGCCACAGTGACACAAATTCCTCAGCACACCCGGTATCCAGGCCAGTGCTGTCCTACAGAACTTCCCACGACAGAGACATCTGTCCCCACTGCCCAACACAGTAGCCACTAAGCACTTGTGGTTCCGGAGCACTTGAAATGTGGCTAGTGCAGCTAAGGAAGTGACTTTTTAATTTAAGTTCAAACGCTGCACTTGGCTCATGGCTAATGACTGCCCGCACCTGGTCCGGGGGCAGTTTGGGTCACAAGCGAACTCCAGGAAGAGCACGTGGCAGAAACAGCCTTTGGGGTCTGCACCAGCCCTGCCCGGAGAGAAACGCAGCCCGGCTGTGAAGAGGGCGGGTCTCAGAGTGGGGGCACGCCACGGGCACGCCGGATGAGGTTCGCCAGCCGCTTGGCCAGGCCGCCCGTTCTGGGCTCCTCGATGCGGAAGGTGCGGGTGAGGAGGTTGTAGAAGGAGCCATAGCACACGGCCACCACTGTGCAGGTGAGGCAGATGACGTTGTAGGGCATGCTGAAGTCCGGCGTCGGCAGGCTCACCAGCAGGGGCTCCGTGTAGAGCCGCACAAAGTAGCTAGAACTATCGGAGACTGGGAACCTGGGGGTCAGGAAGGCGCGGTGAGGCAGGACCCCCGCCCCTCCCCATCTCACCTGTCCCCTCTAGGGCTGCACTGGGCCATGCGCAGCCGTAGGCTTCTCAGTGTTCTTAGCCTCCAAACCTTTGCAACAGAGGGCATCTCAGATGAAAGCTCAGCACATTAACCTGACAGTGAGAGCGGCCTGGCACTGAGGGGCATGCAAGGGCCCTGCCTGCCCTTGGCTGCCTCTCCCTTGTGATGGGATCAGCCTAAAGCCCACCTCCTCAGAGAAGCCTTCCTGGATAACACACCAGATGACTCCCAGCACCCTGGACCCCCTGCTCTTCAGAACAGAACCTCCCCTCTGGATTGCAGGCCCTGGCAGGGCTGGGGCAAGTCTGTTTTGCTTCCCGTGGGACAGCCAGCGTTCTCCGAAGAACATTCGGTAAGTGCTCACCTAAACATTTCTTAAGAGAATCAGAGAGTAAATGGAGGTCTATCAATGCTATTCTTACCACCTACTTATTTTTCTAGAAGTACTTCGGAATCACTTTACAAAGTCTGTATGGATATTATAGACCACTAACGCTCACATTAGGATTGAGTGCCATCTCCACATTGATTTGGGAGGCAACACATGGCTGCAGCCCACCCTGCAGGAACCGGCCGCCTGTGTCCATGCCCACCCACTGCAGGCAGCTGGGGTTACACTTACAGGCTGTTGAAGAGGGGGCTCTCTTCCCAGGCCACGGGTTTTGCTGCCACCAGGCTGGGCACGAGGGCGCTGAGGACGGACGGGCTGCAGAGAAGCAGGTGTTCCCGTGAGTTATGTTCCCCACTGACTCCCACCCAGGGTCAGTGGCACAGAAGGCGGGTCAGGAGGGCGGGGGCAGCATGTGGGGTGGAGCCCACCTGACATAGAAGCCGTGGTTGGGGTCGGGGGTGTACTCTGTCCACTTGAGCAGCGCCCGCTCAAACTGGATGGAGACCTTGGTGACCGAGTTGGCTGGCAACTGAACCAGCATCTCCAGGAGGTGGGGCTGCAGCCGGTCCTGGGCAGGCTGGTAGTGGATGTAACCTGGAGACAGGCAAGGTCAAGGGTCACCCATGCCTCCTTCCTGAGCTCAGACTACATGCACCTCCTGCCCCACCTCAAGAGGCCCCTGGGCGCCAGCAGGTAGACTCTGGATCAGGGAAGCCAGGCAGGCTCAGGGAAGGAAACGAAGTTTCAGAAAAGAAAAGATGCAGCAGCCCCAGGACACGTTCAAGATGACTAATCAATCTCCACATCAGACACGGGCAGCAGACATCAGGCGCCAGACGTGATGCAAAAGGAAGTTCACACAACCCCCTAGAAAGTTTTCCTGCCAAAAATATGGAACCTGGATCTAACCATGTCTCTAATGCTAACCACCAATACCCAAGAAACACAGGGGATGGAGAGACATGATAAACACCAACACAAAGACAAATCCAGAATGCAGAACATTTGACACAACAAAGAATACAGAATACTGTACACAACAAATGACCCAGTTTCTCCAACACAGAGACTAAGAAAAAGAAACAGAATGGGCACTGTTACAGATTACAAGAGACTGAAGAGGACCACACTAATGTAGGATAATAACGGGAAGCTGGAGGCGAGAGAGGATATGAGAACTACTGTACTTTCTGCTCAATTTTTCTGTAAACCTCAAACTACTATAAAAAAGTAAAGTCTATTAATTAAAAGAGAAAGAGAGAAACTTGAGAGCCTATCAAGCAAATTCAATGTGAGCACTCTGTTTAGATCCCAATTCAAACAATGGAATTATAAAGTTATTCTTAAGACCATTGGGGAAAACGGGAGTGATAATGATAGGCCCATATTTTCTAAAAGTCCTGTATCTGTAGAGATATATACTGAAGTATTTAAAGGTGAATTGATATGATGCTAGGACTTGTTCTGAGATACTCTAGCAGGAAAATACTAAACCAAAAACAGTAATAATAATATTACAATACAGGGTGAGAGGAAACAAAAAGGATAGGAAGCTGGAGACTGCTGGGGCTGGGGATGGTACAAGGGGGGCTGATTAGACTAGACTACTAGAGTATGTGCTTGAAATTTCTCAGAGCAAAAGGAAAAAACAAACAAACAAAACCCAGGAAAACCTAGAAAATATGTCGGTAGGCTGTTTGAAGTAGATTTTGAAGGTGGTACAAACAGTGGTATTGAAAATGAGTAAAACTATTAGCCACAGGCCTGAAAACACAGGAAACCAGAGGGGCTTAAAGAAGCGTTAGGTCTGGCTCTGTGGGATGTGCTAGCACCTCCTCCGCAGAAGTCTTCTTCTGTAGATTAATATTAGTCTCCCTCCACTCCAGAGAAAAACAAGAGCTTTCGTGCTATGCCGGGCACCTAACAGAAAGCAGGAAATATTAACTCCTCTTTAGAGGAAGAATAGAAAATAAATTTAAACACTACACCTCTTTCCCCATTCTGGGAAAGCAAAAATCACCCACTCCAGGTCTTTGGTCTTCTTTGCTCCCAATTCTGCTTTTCTTGCTAATCCTGTCTCTACTTGAAAGAGCCTATGAATCATCCCAAAAGATTGTGCCTGAGGCACCAGGAAGAAAAGCGTGAAAAAGCTAAGAAAACAACTGCCCTCCTAAGGCAGGAGGGGGTACAAGGGGTCAAATACCCGGTGGTGAAGAACCAACTGGGTGGTGAACATACAGTGCAATATATAGATAATATATTCTAGAAACGTCCACTTGAACCCTATATTTCACTAACCTATGTCACCCTAATACATTTAATAGAGATTGTTTTTTTTAAAAAAGAATCACATTATTTCTGCTTTATAAATGACTTCCTCCATCTGGCACTGGTGAGGCAGGCTACCCTTTCCAGTTTTCAAACCATTCCGAACCCTCACTTCAGAAATCACCCTGAGCAATGAGGGCTTCGGGGGCAGGGGGACCTGGAGGGAGAGCGAGCCAGGGAGGGGGAGGGGACTCAGTGCTCACTTGGCTTGTTGTCCTTGCCCTTGGAGGTGATGGTGAGGGTGTGCACGTACAGCCGCAGGTACCAGGGCACGGTGTCCAGCAGCAGCACGGGGAAAGCCCGGTATGGGTGGGTGTTGTAGAGCAGCGTGCTAAGCTCCCCGCTCTGCAGCCCGTAGCCACTCACGTATCGCTGTGCGTGCAGGAAGGGCACTGGCAGGGCCTCTGTGCAGAGTGAAGTCAGCAGTTAATAGTTCCCAAAGGGGCGCTCCCCGCCCCCACTCCCCACTCCCGGGCACATTCAGAGTCAAAGCGAAGGGGAGGACGAGGAGAGCTTTCCATCAGAACTGGGGAACCTGCACTCTGGAGTCATCCCTGTCTTCCCCAGCCCACAGCGACAAGAGAACTACTGTTATCTCCTAAGTACTTATAAGTGCTGAGCTTGGTGCCCCTTCCAGCCCAAACCAGCTGTCCTGATGATCTTCTGCACTTTCCCCAGACACCACTGAACACAAGCACAATGAATCCATTGTTTGACGCCTGCCCCAACTAGCAGACATTCTGCTTCCCAAATGCATGGTATCTTCTGTCTTCAAAGAATGTCTGTTGATTGAATGAATGCATGGACAAGCTCCATGTTCTACATTCATTATCTCATCCAATCTGCTAGGTATTAGTGTCTCCATTTTCCAGATGAAGCTGTAACATTAGGAACCTGCCCAAGGTCACAGAGCTTTGAAGAGGTGGAGGAAGAACCAGGATGACTGACTCCAGAGATCTGGGTCTAAACACAAGCCTGTTACCTCGTAGTGTCGAGGCAGGACTGTAAGTCTTCCCCAAGAGGCGACACCTCCACAGCCTGTGTGGCCACCCTCACCCACCGTTCTCCAGGGGCCTCTTCCACTTGAGCTGGAGGTTGAGGTTGCGGGAGCTGTTGATCACGGCTGTGTCCAGCAGGTCATACACAGCATAGGTCTTCCGGGTGCCCAGGATGACATCCTGGTACGTGGTGAGGGGAGGAGGGCTCACTTCCAAAGTCTTATTGTCCTGCAGACACAAGGGCAGGGCTGAGAAGTGAACAGAGGGGCAGGCTGACCTTGGGGAGGTGGGCAATGCAGGTGCCTGGAGCCCCCGGTACCTGGTTGTAGCTAGTGATGTCCACATAGACTCGGCTCTCGGAAGCCAGCGGGCAGGGCTCTGTGAGGGTTCTCGAGAACATCCGGAAGAGGGACCAGTCTGCAGAGAGCAGGGTTGAGCAGGGGCTGGGATTAGGCCTGATCTACAGAAATGGCGTGGCTGGCAATGGGTGGGCAGAGATGAGCTGTCATGGTAGCTTACCTTTCTTTCCCTGCCCCGTGATGAAGGCATCAAATACAACAGAAAGGGTCTGCCTCAGTTCCCAGGAGATGCTGGTACAGCGTGCATTCTACCACAAGGGACAGATGTCAGCAATGAGGACGTGGCAGTCATGCTCCCACCCAGCCTCAGGGACACCTACCTGGACTAAGTCCCTTGTCTACTCTGTATCTTCCCCTCCATCGATTTGCTACCACGCACTCCTGAGCACTTGACCCTGTGCCAGCAGCGTTATGTACATCAGACAGATGAACCACTGCCAGTGTAGGAACTACTACCACTATAATTCTCACTTGACAGATGGGAAAGCCAGGCTCAGGGACATAGTGATTCACCCAAGGTCATGCCAGCTGGTGAGTGACTAAGGTAGCAGTTGCATCTGCTATTCTGAACCACTACACTCCCTGACAAAGATTTACTGAATACCTGCCAGGCAACCGCTCAGTTTCCTTGGTGCATGGCCAGTGCCTAGAAATCATCATGATATCCACCCTCTAATACTGGCTCAGCCCTTGACACTGTGCTTTACCTGTACTTCCTCTCAGAGCCTCTGGATGGCACCCACCCCCAGTCCCCACGACTTACTCTGCAAACAGGGCGGATATGCACTGCCTGTGAGTGGTAGCTAGTGTGAAACAAGCGATCAGCCTTCAGAAGCACAGAAAGGCCTGCCTGGAGGGGGTGGGAAGAGACAAATGGGCACACACGGCCCACATTACCCATGGATACACCCAGGCTGTCAGGTGGAGAAAGGGCATCTGCCAACTCCATCCACTCTCTGGGGGCCCATCCACATTCAGACCACTGGGCTCACCTTGGAACTACAGGGCAAGAGCTTCTTCCATGGAGTGAGGTTCTCAGTGCAGACAACCTCCCGCGGGAGCACAGCATAGCGCAGAAAATAGTGATCAGTACCTGAGGGAGACAGTCTGTCTAGGGAGGGCCGTGGGTTCCCACTCCTCAGGACCCACACTCTGGAGACGGGAGTGACCCCTCCTGCTCCCCATATGTCTCCCTAGCACCACCAGCTGGGGCAGGACCCTCTCCTCCCCTTGGGAGAAGGCAATGCACACAGCACAGTCTCAGGAAGGCCCCTTCTGGGGCCTGCACACCCAGGGGATTTACGATCTGGCTGAGGAAGGAGGAAGCTGAGGGGAAAGGAGGCAAAGGTTTGGGCAAGAGGTAACAGGAAGAAGGAAAGGGCCACAGGGCCTTCTCACCATTGGCCAGCCCCAGGGGTTTGAAGGAGGCAGTAGGAGTGACTGTGTTGGTGGAGTCGATGAAGTTCAGAGAGGCGCAGAAGATCCCTGAGAGGACGTTACTGAGCTCCTTCCAAGAGTTATCCACACTGGATGGAGACACAAACCCATGCACTGTCCCGGGCTGCCTGCTTCCCGCTCAAAGCCTGCAGTTGGCTGCTGCACCATCAGATGGGCTGGGTGATGGAGCTGGAACAGAACCACTGCCCCGCTCAGCCCCCTCCGCACTCTCCTCTGAACACAGGTCTTTGAGCAGGTGATTCCTCCTCCTGCTGGGAATGCCCTACTCACTCCTCTCTGCCCACCTTCAAGGAGGCTCCCTCCTCCAGGAAGTCCTTCCTGCCTGTCTCAACCCAGCCTCCACCTGGGCTGCTTCCATTCTGACCATCGGAGCCTCTCACTAGGTCCCTCCTGGGAAATGACCAGGTGGTGGCAGCATCTTGTCCTAAGCACCATTTCTCTTCAACCTGAGGAGTCTGGGTCACCTGTATATGTCTTACACCATGTAAAGATCTCTGCACCTCAGAGGCTGACCTCAGCTCACTGATGCATGCTGAGGTGCTCAGCTGGGTAAAAGGACATACTTCCCTGTGATTACCCTGGGCAGGAAGGCAAGTCCTGATTCTACCTTCAGGGTAAGAAGTCTTACGTCTATAAAGGCTCACTGGACAAGGACAAACCACCATTCTAGGACCCAAAGGAAAAACCCAGAAAACTGAATTAGGTTTTTTTTTTTCTTCTTAGAGAAATATCAAAACAAATTTGTGCTATTAATCACAGAAAGCATCTAAGCAGACTTCTAAACACCAGCTCCATTATAGGCAGTGACTGAGGGAGACTGAGAGCAGAGCAGATGGGGAAAAAGGCCAAGGAGCCAGCGTTCAGGCAAGAGAGAGAGGCGTGGCAAGTTTGGGGGTCCTGGGGAAGCCGGGATGGCTCAGTGGGTTAAGCGCTCACTTTGCAGCGCCGGGGACCAGGGATCGAATCCTGGCCCCCACCCGTGCGGAACCATATGCTGAACTGGGAGCTCCCCAGTTCAGTTCTCTCTCTGTATCTCTCTCTCTCTCTCTCATAAAAAAATTAAACAAACAAACAAATAAATAAATAAAAAATAAAACTTAAAAAAAAAAAAGTTTGGGGGTCCTTGCTCACTGCTCATTTCATAGCACCGTAGTGCTGCCCTGGGGTTTTTCAATAACCCTCTGTCAGAGCTTTTCAATTGCTCCAAACCATAAGCCTCAAGTAAAGACTGCACTCTGGACACCTGCAAGCTCTACCCAAACCAGAAGCAGGTTTTATTGGGTGTATACAATACTGACCCACATCGCCTGTCTTACATTTTAAATTCCTTGCTGATATTTAAATTTGCCAATTTTCACATTAAAATCCAGATTTGTGCTCTTAAAAAATGAGTTATTCACTTTGCAGCCCAGGGGACAGAGGATCGAATCCCGGCCCCAGCCCATGTGGACCCGTGTGCTGAGCTGGGGAGTGCCCCCAGTTCAGTTCTCACCGGGGCGAGACCCCAGCCTGGTTCCTGCCCTGCAGCCCACTCCCACCTGTGGAGTGAAACTATGTGGAAAAACCAATGATGTGCAACTATGGAGGCTGTTCTCGGCCCTCCCCCTTCTCTCTGTCTCTGACTCTGTATCTCTCTCTCTGTGTCAAAAACAATAAATAAATCTTTAAAAAAAAAAAATGAGTTATTGACAACAGTGGGTCTCTATTCCCACATGGCAGCAATCCATAGGGGATGGGTGGCAGCTGTCTTCTCAAGCTCTCTAGCTTGCCACGGTCCCAACACCCCCTATAATGCCCTAAAACTTCTTTTTTATCATATTTGCACTATTTATTTCTCACAATGGAATTCAGAGGAAATTGTGGCTCAACAGCAGTACCTAGGCCCACCCTGTCCCAAACAAAAGTAATTCCTCTAATATGGAGTAGACTAATTCTAGCTCACCGATGTTCTGTTTGACCTTCATGGTATTTTTTATTACAATGATTATTATTATTATTACTACTGTATGAATGTCTTTTCAAAGGTTATCCAGTTTGCCAGTTTTCTACTGCCTTACATCCAAATAAACCTCAATTATTTGGCATCAGCCTCTGTAGAGATATCCATGTGTTACCTCAGGTCTGGAAGCGGTGGGGAAAGGAAATATATTCACCAAAATAAAGAATGCCACTCAGTAGTAAGATTATTTTTTACTTCTAACACAGCTCTACCCCCATGGCACTGCTGCCTGCTGAAATTGCTCCCCCGAAAGATAGTGGCAGGAAGACCCCTTCCCCTGCCACATGGCCTGCAACAGGCCTCAAGGTGGGCACTCACTCAGTGACGGTGTCTTGGAACCAGACCCAGAGCTCTGCACCTGATGGGGCCTGCAGGAAGGGTGGCCCCCAGTATCTGGTCCTCCAGAAGCCTTGCGTGAGTGACAGGTGCAGCTCCCGGAGAGAATACTTGGAGATCAACTGCCCCAAGGCTTTTGGGAAGAGCCTATAATGAGACACTGGAGAAGGGGAAGCAGGTGAGTGATGATCCTGGAAGAAGGGGTCTCAGCCACCTCAAAGAAGCAGTAGACCCGAGGCTCTGGAGTCAGAGAAATCTGAATTCCAGACCAGACTGTCATTTACCAGTGATGTGATCTTAAGCAAGTGCCTTGACCTCTCTACACCTCTAACTTCTCCCTAGTAATCGTTCACAGAACTTAATACTGTGCCTAGCACCCAGTATAAATAAATGGTAACAGCCAACAACAACAGAGGGCTCTAACTAAAGGTTTAGAAAGGTAGCCTGGAGTTGCAGAAAGAGCACTGGACTAGGAGTCAAGAGTCGCTGCCCCTCTCTGGGCCTTAGTTTCACCAACGGTACAATGGGGTTCTTCAATAACTATCCCATCCTCCCCCCAAGGCTAAGGTGACCAGATTTTAACATTGGTAAAGCGGGACACCATTGACCGGGGGGGAGGGGGTTCTTGATTAAAAATTTGGTCTATCTCCCGCCGTTCCCTAGCTTGTCGTGCATTCTTTCCAAAAATCGGGACTTTTTTAAAACGCCGCGGGACGCGGGACAAATTGTTAAAAATCGGGACGTCTGGTCACCTTACCCAAGGCCCCACTTTGTCAGACTCCACGCCCACAGGCCAGAACCCCACACAAGAACCAGGCTCTTCTTGCCTCCACCCACTCTTAGCAGGTGCCACAAATCTTTCTCCGATCAGGGCTGTTCACTCACCTTCTTCCTGCTGCAGGTCCGAATCCCAACGCGTTCGGAACTGGAATGTGGCAGCCACGTCTCCCGAGGGCAGCGGGGTGATGACGAGCTCCTCTCGCAGGCTGTCGCGTAGGGCTTCTGCGTGGCCCCAGCCGCCCGGCCCCAGGAGCAGCAGCACCAGAACAGCTAGCGGCAAGGCCGCCGCCATGCCTGCGGCTGCTTCCGCCTCCCAGCGGCGCCCGCCCCTCAAGAGGCCGGCCTCCAATAGGAAGAGCGTATAGGGGGTTACTTCCGGTTCCGCCCCGAAACCGGAGCGTGGTTACCAGAGCAACGGCCTAGCTAGGCCTTTTAGGGCGAGTGGACTAGGTGGACGCTGGGAGGGCATGAAGGGCGGTGGGCACTTGTGCGGCTGCGCATTCCCACTGACGAGAAAATGCTTAATAATACCGAGCATCGCCGCCGCGGTTGTATCTCTGTGAAAATTGAGGAAACAGACTGAAAACGGTTGATTACTTTTGCGAGGTCTCACGGCTGGCTCCTGCCTCCCTCAGCTAGTGTCCCCGTGCTCAGTCCTAAGCCGAGGCAGCTGCTCTGGTGACAGAGCTTTCCTGCACAACCCCAAACAACTGGTCCTTGTCTTATGAAAGATTTCAAACAAACAGCAAAGTTGAAAGAATGAACACCTGTTACAATGAACACCTGTTTCCCCATCACCTCTACCATTAACATTTCACTCTACTTGCTTTATCACATATCGGTGTATAAATCCCTCCAATCATCTTCTGTTTTAATGCATTTCAAAGTAAACTGTAGATGTAAGTACACTTCCCGCTAAGTATTTCAGCATGCATTATCAAACTAGAGTTCAACATTGGTTTACATTTTTCTTTTGGTGTAAAATGTACATACAGTGAAATGCACAACTCTAAAGTGCACATTCACCGAGCCTGACAAATGCATACACCTGTGTAAACCAAACTCCTAGCAAGATACAGAGCATTCCTAAAACCCGATATAGAATGATATAGAATGTATCATTCTATAGCATTAGTTGTGACATAGTTGCACTCCACACAGGTGGATGTGGGGATGTGGGAACCGAACTGGGGGCCTCCTGCATTGGAGGGGAGAACTTCTGCTGCCATCTGGCCAGAGCTGGGATTTGATCCTTGGACCTTGCAGTTACAAGACAAGTGCTCCACCTGCTGAGCTATCCCAGCATCCCCAGATGTACTGCTTTAAATGGGACAGAAAACAATGGTACTGTCCTGTTTTAAGTGGTACATCTGGTCAGCCTACTGACAGCTTGAATTTAGCCCAGTGAGACTAGACTGACTATATGTACCATTTGAAATGGAACCATTGTTTTCTGTCCCACTTAAAATGGTATGTCCGGTCAGCCTATCCAAAAATGTATCATTCCATACTTATACCAATGATGTATGAGAGTTCCTGGTCAACATTTGTTTTAATTTTTTTGGAGTTTTTTGTGTTAGCCATGTAATGGTATCTCATTACGGTTTTAATGTGCATTTCCCTGGTACCTAATGATGCTGAGCATCTTCTCATGTGCTGACTGGCCATTTATACATTTTCTTTTGTGAGGAGTCTGTTAAAATCTTTTTGCAACCTCCCCTCTTTTTTACTGGCTAGTTTGCCTTTTTATTATTGAGCTGTAAGCATTCTAATGTTAAATCCCTTTTTTAGCTTTTCCCAACTGCCCTACAGGGAACACACTTGTGAAGAATTTTGCACACAGTCTCTTGGTAAACTCATAGCCATATTTCTTTGAAGAGCCAAATTTAGTGTCAGGCAGGTCTGCCAAGATATACCCCAACCAACCATGGAGGAAGTGTCAAAAAAGTGTCTGTATCTCATTAGGACTTCATGCTACTTACAGCCAGTGTTCCTGTCCCACTAGACAGGGAATAGAAAGAAGGATGTGAGTTTAGATGTCAGGTAGATGTGGGTTCAAATCCCCACATCAGCCTTTAATCCATCTGAAGATGAGCAACCTGAGTGTCACTTTTCTTCTATAAAATGGACTATTTTCAGGGTTGTTATAAGGATTAGAAATTATGTACATGTAGGATTTAGAATGGAATACGCACTTAATAACATTTACTAACATTTTCTCAACTCTTTGACGTGGGTACTATTATCTCCACTTTACAGATAAGAAAACTGAGGTCCAGAAATTGAGATCATTGCTAAGATCACAGTGAGTGATGGAGCCAGGATGAGAGTCACATGATTAATCTCAAAATTAAAAAAAAGAGCTGCACCATTATGATTACAATCATTTTTAGGATCATTTTGTATTTCTGTGTGCTCTTTCCTTTTGCAATTGCCTGTCCTCATCATGCAAGACCCAGCCACCTCCAGAAAGACCTTCCTTCTCCCTGTCTAGTGTGCTGCAGTCCTCTGTGCATTTCTGCTATCATCCACATTGTGCTTCATGATCCTTGGCCATGTCTGCTCCTGGAAGAGTTCTTGGTCACCTTAGTATTTCTGTTGCCCAAGCAAGGAGGCTAGCACATAGTAGGTGCTCAGTAATGTTTGAGTGACAAACACACAAGACAACAACATAGCAGTTCTACATTGTGCTCACACTGCCATGCTATTCACAGTATCAAGTTCTGTGCACTCCTGGGGACTGCTCCAATATAAGCCTCCTAGAGCATCTTTGTCCAGGGTTGTGGTTCCTTCCTCCACAGCACAGGAGTCCACAGGATGAGTTTGTCGTCTTTGCTTCTCTCCAGAGTCCATGACAAGTCTGTGCAACAGACAGAAGAAGCCACACTGTGGCCTGGAGACTGAAAGCTGGGCTGCTTGCCTCGGAGTTGGCTCCAAATCATCCTCCCACCTCCAAGGGCACTGTGTTGCCTCAAAAGCAGACAGCTGGAGATGCTGGCTCTGAAGGCCAGCCAAGCCTCTGTGGTTTGGCAGAAGCAGAGGTCATTGTCCAACCAGGAAGTGGTCCTGGGGTTCCCCGCTGACCCCAGACTTTTCCAGGCAGGGCTGGGACTCATAATAGCTGGACTGAAAGCTCCCCGCAGGCTCACAAACAATTCGACCTCTCCAGAGGGCTATGATTCCTCTCCCCAGCAGGCTCCCAGCCCCAAACCCCACACAAATAGCATTGTGTGCCCGGGGTACTAAGAGGTTTGTTGAGATGCTAACAGTAATCAAGCTAGCCGAGCTTCCTATCATTCATGTATCACACTGTGGAGTAAAGTGAAGTGATCCTGGGAGCTGAGAATCCCTGCAAAGCAGAGCTGCAGAGCTCATGGGCTGCAGCCCAGGACAAGGCTCACCCACAGTCAGACAGGAGTTGACCCTTACTACTCCAAAGGAAGGGAGAAGGCACCAGAGGACAGAGACCAACGGGTGCAGCAAACTCATAAGCAATCTGAAAAAACTGCAAAATTTAACATGATTCTGCACTCTGGCCCAGCTTAGTGGGTGATCTCAACAGGGACACAGAGGCTTCTAGACAAAAGGAGCACAAAACTCCCACAAGTTTCTCCCTACCACTAGGAAAAGCACTGAAGAACTGTCACTTACAATGGCTTCCGGCAGGAGTGAAAGCAGGACGGGACTATGGGAAGACTGCAGTCCGTCATTCAGCCTGGGTACGCTAGGAGCTTTGGGATTTAGGCTGAAGGTCATTGATCCCATGGGTGGAGACTGATGTATGAAGGGAGGTGAAATGATTGTTTTTTTTTCTAATGTGAGAAAATGACTTCATGTTCCGTAAATTTGGGTTCTATAACCCGTTTTCACCCTCCTCTCTCCCTGGGCAAGCTCACTCACACCCATGGCTTCATTCACCACCTATACACCCATCACTCACATATTTATTTTTCCAGCCCAATCCTCTCATCTACATCCCACACTCATGGGTCCTAGTTCTCACACATGTCCTCTTGGAAGACTTAACCTCATCACATCTTTTGGAATTTGCCTCCTAAATATCTTGTCATCCTTTCTGGTTTCCTATATCCCCACTACCCCCGCCCTGTTCCACTACCTCTTAGATGCATAGCTATAACCTCCTGGTTTCCAGACTCTGGTTTCTTTAGGCCTCTCCAATCAGGACTCTGTAAGGAGACCTTCCAGCCATTCCTCCCCTAGTTTATTCCTCCCCATCCTTTAGATCTCAGCTCAAAGACCATTTTCTCAAGGGAAACACCTCTTCTCTGAATAGGCTATTAACTCTTCGCTAGCACTAGTCAGAGTTGCAATTTTACATGTGGGCCCCCCACTACTCTAAACTCCATGAAAGTAGAACTATCTTTTTTTGTCTACTGTTATTAATACATTTCCAAAGCCATGCTGTGTCTTATACACGTTAACACTGACATCTAATATTTACTGAATGAATGTCGTTATTTATACCCTGCCTCAACGAAGTTAAACCAATCACCACAATCTTCTGGCCACTGTTATCTCTTGCATAAATACTATGATAAGTCTGTCCTTTTTTTAAAGATGTATTTTATTGTTTGAAGGGGGCAGAGCAGTCTCCACAGTTGTACATCATTAGCTGTGACATGATTTCATTCTACACAGGTGGACATGGGGCCACGCAGGACAGGAACTGAACCCGGGGCCTCCTGCATGGGAGGCGAGACCCTTCGCCACCAAGCGATCGCGGCGGACACAGTTGCACTGCAGTGCAGCACATGGGGTTGCACAGGCCGGGGCTGGGAATTGATTCCTGGACCTCACGGTTGCCAGGCAAGTGCCCAACCTGCTGAGCTAGCCTGGCATCCCCCATATGTCTGTCTGACCCTGTCCTCCTCCAGTATGTTCTCTACACGGCAGTCAGAATTCTCTTTTTAACAAAGTCAACCACTTGTGATCTTTCATTACTTTCAATAAAGTTCAGATTCATTAATGTGGCCTCTAATGTGTAAACGTGTATCCAAAGACTACTGTACTGGCCTCTTGTTTCCTAGTAACATACTCGATTTTATCAAGACAGGAGCATGCCCAACTAAAGGACTAACCCAGCCTCCCCCTTAGCCAATGTGTTTGAGAAGTCTGCAAGGTCGTAGAAATCAGATGCATTGGTAATTCAGTGACTTGGGTTACTGTCTGTTTCAAAGGCCAAGAGCTACTATTTTCTAGATCAAGCTTGTCCAACCCATGGCCCACAGGCCACATGTGGCCCAGGACAGCTTTGAATGCAGCCCAGCACAAATTCATAAACTTCCTTAAAATATTTTGAGATTTTTTATTTTTATTTTTAGCATTTTTTTTAGTCCATCAGCTATCGTTAATGTTCAGTGTGTTTTATGTGTGGCCCAAGACAGTTCTTCTGGTGTGGCCCAGGGAAGCCACAAGAATGGACACCCCTGTTCCAGATAATACTGTGTTCCCATGTCTGTAAATGAAACATTTCTTGTGTTAGCAAGTTCTGGCCAATGTGATGGAAGTGGATAATACTAGTTAGAACTTCTAAATACGCTTCTTGATGTGGGAATAGACAGCTGGGTGTGTTCTGCCCATCCTCAATTTCTTTTCCTGCTTTCACCAGTTTCGAGGATGTGATGGCAGGGGCTTCGACAGCCCTCTCAGACATTGAGTATCAATGAGAATTTGAGACATGTGCTTGGGATGGCTGAGCAAGAACAGCTCAACAGAACCCTGGTGCCGACTAACTATGGAGCGGCCAGTGAGCCCTATATACTTTGGATTTTATATGAGGACATAAATGTGTATCTTAAGTCACTGATATTTTGCAACCAATTTGAAACTTGATACAGGCTAAGCATTTCATGACTTGCCCTTTGTCAATCTTACCTCCCACTTCATCTCCTCAAATTTAACAATTCAGCCACACTGAATGTTTTTAAGTTCCTCAGGGCTATTTTTCTCCGTTTAAAGTCTTCCCAAGCTTCTCTCTCTGCCTGGATTATAGCCTCCACCTAGCTAACACCTACTTATTCTCTGCATCTCTCTCAATTTAAAAATCAGCTCTTCAACAACCATACCAGCTGGGTTAAGATGCCCCCGCTTTCTGCTACCTCAGTAGCTCCTTGTCATGCTACTTGTTACACTGTGAATTGTGGGTTCACTTGCTCTCCTCTCCAGGGACAGTAAGCTCCAGAGGCAGAGGTACAGCCTGTCTTATTCAAACTGTATTCCAAACCCCCAGAATCAGCGTTCAGTAACTACCGGTACTTCTTGAATAAATGGAGTAAATGAGTGAGGGGGGTCTGGTGTTGACTGGAGAGCTAAAGAAATATAGTGGGTTTGATATCTCTGCAATGTGAAAAAATGAAGTGAAACAACTGGTACATTATTATTTATTATCTATACCATGCCCTGTTCCAGAAAAGGGTGTAAGGAAGCAGGATGGCTGGAGTACCACCTCATTTGAGCACGAAGGAGTGCTGTCCATTTGGAGACACTGGTACAGGAGACTCTTGTTAGAAGGCTGCAGGGTAGTGTGGGGGAGGGAGGAGTGCTAAGAAAAGCCTCTGGTCCTACCTCCTCTCCATCTCCTTGCTCGGAGCTCTACCTCAGGAGTAAGCCAAAAACTGGTGGCAGGGTTGCAGCAGGAAAAGGTTAGCAGGAAAGCAGGAGAGGGTTAATTCCCAGGAAGGGACACAGCCCCACCACCCCTTGCTCCCTGTGGCCCCTACAAGTCCAGCCTGGTCTCTGAAGGGCCCTGGCTGGGCCATGGGTCTCATGTGGAGAATAGCCAGCT
>PVKE010006620.1:0-53690 GCA_004027555.1 Craseonycteris thonglongyai | reverse complement strand
TGGAGCAGGGCCGTGGAGCAGCGCCGTGGAGCAGCGCCGTGGAGCAGCGCCGTGGAGCAGGGCCGTGGAGCAGCGCCGTGGAGCAGCGCCATGGAGCAGGGCCGTGGAGCCTGGGGAGAGCGCGGGGCAGGAGGCGGCCACAGCAGATCCGAGGACAGCGCTCTCTTCTGTGGAGCCACCGCACTGCCCTTGGCCTCCACAAATCCACTTGCCAGGAACCACGCCATGCGAAATAGGATTATGACTGTGACCCAGGCACGAATACGTGTGAATTCAGTGACGGGACATTCCCTTTTCACCGGCACAGCCGTGTAGCACACGAGGCTCAGGGCGGGCGGAGGAGCCATCCCCTGAACAGGCCTCACAGCCTCCAAGTTGGCAAAAGCTGGCTGCCTCTCTAGACCACATCCAGGAGGCAAAGCACGGCTGCAAAATGACAGCGATTTTCTAAACAAACAAAAAAGTGCTGGAAAGGCAGAAGTCAACAGACAGGAGGGCATCGTAAGCGCCTGCTCCACAGGGAGGTGGGCTTGCACCACTGACCGAAGAACGGGACGCGTCACACCTGTGCTTTACTTGAGGTCTGAATAACCTCATAAAACAGCCGTTGAGGGACAAACGCAGGGAAGAAGGTTCTCTACAGGGTGCCGAGCACAGCGCAGGGAGAAAACCCACAGTGGGAGGAACCGTGTCTCCTTCAAATATGTTCAAGTGCAAACCCCTGAGCCCATGAATGTGGCCTCATCTGGAAACGGGGTCTCTGTGATGTAAGCAAATGGAGACAAGGTCAGCTGAGATTGGGGGGGCCTTCAGTCGTGGGCCATTGTCTTTATAAAGAGAAGGGGTCCGGGCACAGGGCAAGTGCAGGGAGAACATGGGGAAGGCAGAGGCGGGAGGGGTGATGAGGCTGCCACCACGAGACCCCTGAGATTGCCGGCAGCCACCGGGAGCCGCAGGAGACGGAGACACAGAGAGGAGCCGCCAGCAGCTGCTCAGGGAGCAGCACCCCGCAGAGGCCTCCGGACCCCGCGGGGAGGGAATGTGTGCGGTTTGAAGCAGATCACGTTCGTTTCCTCAGGCAGCCCTGGAACCTAAGACACACACAGCCCTGGTCCCAACACCCAAGGCCAGGACGGCCCCACGGCCTGCAGCGAGAGACAAAGGTTTCCTTTCCTTTCCGATCTGTTTCCAACCTCTGGCTTTGTAAGATGCAATGAAGATGACTTCCTAGTCCGATGCCACTTGAGGACAGTGGTGTCAGCTTCCGGGCACTGCCTGACGATGCCTGTGCTGACGTCACCAGGGAGAAGCTAACAGGCCCCTGCGCACAGGTGCGGGGCCCAGCGCTCCTGCCGTGAGAGGCACAGGGAACCGCAGGCCCCAGGGCCCTGGCTGAGGCTCAGCTAGGGAGGCCCACGGGGCTGGGGGTGGGGGGGCCTCAGACAGGGAGGACAGAGCCAGGGTTACGGGATTCCACCTGCCAGGGTCAAGTCCTGACCCCTCCCCCACCAGTACCTCCCCGCACCCCGATCCCTGGAGCCTCAGAACCATTGCTGTGGTCACTCCACGGAGGAGCCCACGTAAAACAGCGCTCCTGAAATAATGCCCACTCTTCAGTACATTGAAGACAGGTACCTGAGGACCCGCAGTTCCACTCCTCAGTCTCTACCAAAGGAACAAACACAAAAACCACATGTTCAAACTCACACTCGTCCCGGAATGTTCCCAGCAGCACTAGTCACAAAGGACAAGGAGTGGACACAACCCAAGTGTCCATCAAGGAGTGGAGGAGGGTGTACACAGAATGCGTGCCCACCGCTGGGGTCTGGTCCCCATAAAACGGAAGTACCGACCCGCCCTACCACTTCGGTGCACCTCGAAAATACGCCCCGTAAAGGAACCAGACACAAAAAACCACATATTTTACGATGTCCTCTAAACGGCGTAGCCAGAACAGTGACAGCAAATACAAGGGAGGTGGCCAGGGGACAGGGGAGGGGCTGGGGACCCCCTGAAGGTCCTGGGAACAGGGTTTCCTTCCGCGGTGATGAAAGGGGCTGGGAACTAGAGAGTGGTGATAGCGGCACATTATTGTTAATGTCCTAGATGTCACTCTCATAGAGTGAACATGGTGAATCTGGTTATGTCTATGTCACCACCCCTGACTTCTTGGCTTTTTGGCTAAGATCAAGTGTACTTTACCACCCCCAAAAATTAGTTAGAAAACAGGAAAGAACGCTCTGCTCAGGGCTCTTTGCATTAGAACAGTCACAGGGCTGCTCTTGACTGACTGACTCAGAGTCACTGTCTGTCCCTGGGGCTGTCACACATGTGACCGGCTCCCACCATGGTTTCCAGCAGTGACAGACCAACACCTTGGAAACAGCCTGAAGCCCTGCCTGAAATGAGGCATGAAATTAGCGTAATGATGATCCCACGGTCACTGCCTGCTCCCTGGGACAGCAACCTCCTCCCTGCAGCACGCCACTGTCAATGCCTTCATTAAGCAAGATGGCATGCGACCTACAGAGGGAGAGATCCAAGGGCACCAGGAAGGAGCCACCCCCCGTCCCCAGCACCAGGCCCCGTCCCAAATTGCCACCTCAAAACGTGCTTTTCTGTCCTTTCCAGTATCTGCGTCTCCTATAATTCACTTCACAATAAATATTTGAAGATTCAAAACATGAACGTCCAAATTAATAACTTTTCAGAAACGTATGCCGATGTGCAGTGGGGAATTCTTATAAATGTTGCCAGGCTGATGAAAAGCTTCAGGCGAGGTAATTAAAAATGTTTCCGCGGGTCAGACGGTCCCTCCTCCCAAGGAGAAGCTGGTTGGGGAAGACTGACTGCCACTGTCCCCAGATGCCAGCACTGGGCACGTCTCTCCTGGAGACCGGAGCGCCAGTCCCGCTGCCCCCGGCGGCACCCCTCAGCCCTCAGCCCACCCTGGCCTCACGCAAACATGCCTGGGACCCAGGAAGGCAGACGCTGACTGGGGGCCCGGCTCTCCAGGGTGGGCTCTTTTTCCTAGGATCTTAGATTCAGGTCAGAATCCTCAGTTGTCCTGAGGTCCCCCATGAAGAAGGCAGGCTGTCACCGAGGAGGCTGGGACAAGACCAGGGCAATGGGAGGAAACATGGTGGGTGCCCAGGGCATGTGGAAGCAGAACAGGAGAAGGGGGCCCATGTGGGCGGGGGTATGTGTCCAGCCTGCCAGGTGCAGCGTGGTGTGGGTGGAGGTGGAGGCAGAGGGCAGTGGGCACAGCTCCAGGAACGAGAGCCCTAAGAAGAGAGGGGGGGTCCCAGGTAAGGCTCCAAACCCAGAGGGAACGGAGCACGCAGAGGGGCCCGCAGACACTAAGAGTCCAAACTGAGACACAGAAACCAGGTGGGCAAAGGACCAGGGCCCCCTGGGAAACACCTGTCCACTGGGCAGCAGCTGAAGCAGGCGACAAAGAACGCAGGGAAGCTAAGAAGTCAACACCCAAGATCGGGCAGCTCACAGAGTTTTGTTGTTACAGTTGGTATGAGTTTGCTAGTGATGCTGCAACAGCCACAGATCCGGGGGCTTCCAGAGGCCCGAGTTCAGGTGGGGATTAGGACACCCACCTACAAATGTGGGGGACACAGCTCAGTCCGTAACAGAGTTGTTCTGCTTCTCCTTCCTTGTTTATTGACAAGAAAGAATCTTTTCTTCTACCGAACGGCAATTTCATTGTCATAAACTGTGGCAACACGGGACACTGAAGGCCAGTTGGAGAGGAAAAAGTTTAGAATCTGCCAACAAGTATGTGCTTTCAAAAGCACCTCCTTCCAGCACACCCACTTCAAGCCTCCTGGTGACACACGCCCATCGGGACTGTACACGGACACCCCCTGACCTGACCACAGACCATTCTTGCTCTCGGCTCCCTCAGCTTTGCCCCTGGGGATTAAAACCCATGGGTTATGAAATACTAGCATGTGAGTCTACTGAGAACAGGCGGCGTCTTGCTCATGACCGTGGATGCACACCGGGCCCAGCACCCGGTGTTGAGAACCGTCCACAGACACGAGAGAGTGAGCTGTAGGAGGTCTGCACGTTGGCTGTTTGCTCGAGTTCTCGGCGGCAGCTGGAGAAGGAGGAGGACGCCCAGAGCGTGCCCAGAGCAAGTTCAAACCCAAGACAGCTACGCCAGCCCCATCCACAAGCAGCCAGCCGGCGCATCGGGACGCGCGGACGGGAGGAGTGGCTCTGGCCACGCCGTGTGACAGCCCAGAGCAGACGCACCATGAGCAGGTGGCTCTGAGGATAGTGACAGGGGGTGAATTCATGTAAGTTGTCTTCTCCCAAAACCTGGCTTCGAATCTGTTTTCCCAGGTAACCCGTAAGTGACTGAAACGTGCCTCCCATGGTGCCTGTCCTAGAGCCGGTTCAGATGGATTCCAAGTGATGTGGGAAGTGCCACGGTTGCTGCTATTTTCAGATACAAGAGCCAACATGAAATGACAGCTTCATTTCAGCCAAAGCAAGAGTCCACAGGAAGACAGAAAACCAGGGCAGAACCACAAGACAGTGAGGTATCTACTGTGCACATCAATGCCCATCGAGTTCTGTGCGTCTCGTAACCTCTGACAAGTAAGTTCCTCACAGACCAGGCATGACAGCCCTGCTAGCAACCTGGAAAAAATGGCATTTCGCTCCAGAAGAAGACCAGCCCTGCCTCCAAAAGTGACTGACGGATCAAGAAAATGTCACTGGAAAGGACGCTCAGCACAGCCATCATACGCGAAAGGCACAAAAGCACCCGCTTCCAGTTGGCAAGAGGTTTGTTATTTGCAGACTTTACGGCGCGTCTGGACCCACAATGGGGGAGACTGAGGCCCCCGGTAGAGGCTGACTGGCTATCACGTTAAATAAAACGTAGACTGGTTTTTATAATCACCATCATCCACACAGAAACCTGCTGGCTTTCACTCCGCATTTGTAAAGCCTGAGTAAGAGCAAAGCGGAGAAAACTGAAATTAAACGCAAAAGCAACTACAGGAAAATAATCACACGTCTTAGGAAATGAAATCACGACATCATCAGAGAAAATGGAATAATTCAGATCTAGACCATGGAAGGTCTAGAATCTGACAAGCACAGCGGTGCATAAAAATCAAACTATGAAGACAGCTTAGGATGACATTCCCCACTTATTTACAAAATGTGTATTAGTAACCAAGGAGCCATTTTTTCTCTTCAAGGGCCAAGTGATACCAAAATTATTTTGGTTCTACTTGTAATAGATGGCCCTAAACCATGCAGATGGCTAGCTCTAAGTTGCTACTTATATTTCCATCAGGGAATATAAGCTGGGCTGTAATCCTGAAGCCCACAGGACACTTCAGGGAGAGGAGGGGACAGGCAGTGCTTCTTGGGAGGGAAGTCTGTGAACTAAAGTCCCCTTGACTCCTCACACTCAAGAAGTCCCTTGCTTCCAGCTCAGGTTGACCCATATTGGGTTCTGGAAGAGAAATTCAGGATTCCGCAGGGACCCTGCCCTAGACCACAATGCATTCTAGCAGCTCCAAGAGCACCCCCCACTCAATGTTCTCCCCAAGTCGGGTCCACAGAGCCCTCCTCCCTCCCCCTCCCCCATAAGCACTGTGGACTGAGCACAGCATGAATTTCTGGGACTTGTCCGGGGAAATCTTACAAAGGAGTGACCCATCTTAGTTGATGCTCTGAACATCACGGACGTTCTCAGCGTCCCCTCGAGAAGCTGGCGTGTCCTGATCTGCTTGGAAAACGACAAGCCCGTGGTCGGGAAGCTGATCCCTTGGGCACATGCAGCGTACATCTGGTACACAGAGCATGAGTCCCGGCCCGTTTTAGTGGACAGTACTGGACGCACAGGCTGCAGAGCGTGTAAACCTCCACGCAAACCTGACCACGTTTCTTCACCTTTTAATCTAGAGCATTCCGGAGCGCTCTGCAGCCCAGCGCAAACATCTCCCATAAGTCCACTCCCACCCACCCCGCTGTAAGGAACTACATTCTGTCCCCTATGAATCAGGTGACCCTGAATGTCAGACAGTCCCTCATCTCCCCAGTGAGAGAACTTCATATATACCAGGGGTGCCAAAATAAAATGTATACACACTTTAAGAGATGTTAGCTACGTATTACTTTTTGAACTGAATTACAGTTGCAACGTGTAGTATGACGTTCGCTCAAAAGATGACATTCATCAAATGAATGCTATAGCGTCACCATGCGCCAGGCAGGACAAAGAAAGTGGTGGAAGCACGGCTGGGTGTCGTTGGAGGAGCACAAGGCCATCTTGAAGTAGTATTTGAAGTCTGAGGACGTCGTGGAAATATGACAATGGAAGCGTGAGTATGTGACAGACCCTCCAGCACTCTTAACAATTGCATGTGTTTGTGATATGTTTGAAACATGCGCAGTGATACAAGTGGACACCTTGGTCACTGTGGCTCAAGCAGTAGTTCACTGTCAGCAGAAGTGTCTGGACGCTGATGGTCACCACTTCGAGCACCGCTTGTCATTGCAGGAGTCCAACGTGACTTGCGTTCACCTTTTATTACTGGTATATATATATATATTTTTTTTTAATATTTTTATTTATTTTATTTTTATTTTTGACAGAGAGAGAGATAGATACAGAGACAGAGACAGAGAGAGAACTGAACTGAGGGAGCTCCCAGTTCAGCACATGGTTCCACACGGGCCGGGGCCGGCATTCAATCCCCGGTCCCCAGCGCTGCAAAGTGAGCGCTTAACCCACTGAGCCATCCCGGCTTCTCCTGTTACTGGTATATATTGAGTATGACTATTTGAATACAGTTTTTTCCTCTCTTAAAATGTATATACATTTCTTTGGCACCCCCTTTGTATTTTATGTATGTAGATAAAAGCCACTGTGTCCTTGGAACACTCCATTAATTGAACTATGCATTCCTACCTAACATCACACTACACAGATATTAATTTGGAAATATGTTTGCCCGCTCTCACATTTCACAAAACTATTTTAGATTCACTTTTTACTTGCATCTTTGTTATCATTCTCGTAGTCACCACCGACATCCGTGTCCGGTTATCACACGACAGGAATCTAAAATGTTTACTGTATAGCACTTTTTATGAACCCTGGCAAATTATTTCCCAAGCCAGGAACCCCCCCCCTTGTACAATATTAGCAGCTTACTTTTTTTTAAATTTACATGTTAGGTACATAGTCATAATCTTTCATCATTTCAATGTACCCAATTGTTCTACCTTTTCAATGACCTTTAAGAGGTTTACCATAATGTTGGACAACAGCTGTGTTCAGGCCAGCACAAAACTGTCAAAAGGAGTTAAGTTTCTTTCCTTCTTTTTGAACCCATTCTGCCAGGTAACCTGTGACATCATGACAACGTGACAATAGGTTTCAGGCTCATGTGATTCAGTATTTTCTTTTCAATAAAAGAATGAGCAGGAGGTTCTGAGGCCTCAAAGAGAAGGTTTGTTTATGAGATTGGGTGTCCCCACAGACGGTGCTGCAGGTGGGCCAGGAAGTAGTCTGGGGCTGAATGTACTTTGCACAGAATCTACTGTAGTGTTTGAGCTCTAGGTCTAGAACATGGAATTCCAAATGCAAACCGTCAGAAGACAGGGCAAACTCGCATTCTGTGGAGATCCTAACTTGTGTTTTGTTCTCAGTGATGTATGGAAACAGCAAGAGGTCCTTCTGCTGGCCACCCCGAGAAGCCAGGCCTACTTTCCTGGACAGAAGCCGGCTCCTGCAGGGGCATCAGAATGTTGGGAAGCATTGGGTTTCCCAAGGAGAAGTTGCTGGAGACAGTGGGGACAGCCCAAACCCTGTTATTCTCAGGGGCCCATCTAGGGAGAGGGTTTTCTGCATTACAATTAGATTTAAGACCTTGGCAACCTGGTGAGAGGGGAGTTTAGAAGCAGATGTCTCTGCTTAACAAAAAATAAAATAGGAGATAATTATAATGAAGTCACCAGGTGCCTCTCAAACCCAACTTGGGTGGAGAACAAATAATTTAGCTAAAAATGGCTTTATATAGCATCTCCCTAATTGCAATGCATAATAATAATTTGCCATAAAGAATTAATTAATTGTAAGTCATGAAACACCTACAATATGGCCAGGGGATTATTGAGTAAAAGAGTTAAGGATAAAGGAGGTTAAAAAAACAAAAACAAAACATACTTTAGTCATCAAATAGCACAATATTAAGTAAAGACATTTAGCAAGATTTACATTCATTAAGAAGTCTATTTTTTTAGGAGCAATACCGCAAAAGAGGAAGAGGCAAAAATATGTTTTAAGCCTAAAGCCTCGTCATTCTACTG
This sequence comes from Craseonycteris thonglongyai, assembly GCA_004027555.1. Lineage (NCBI taxonomy): Eukaryota > Metazoa > Chordata > Mammalia > Chiroptera > Craseonycteridae > Craseonycteris > Craseonycteris thonglongyai. The sequence goes on along the minus strand of PVKE010006620.1, from coordinate 45,335 downwards.
ATGACAAGCACCAGCAGCTCAATATTGTGACCAGGTCATCTAATAACGTTGATCCCAGGTAAGCAAAACACAGCGGATTGGTTGTCTGGAATGTATTTTCTCTCCTGTGTCATAACATAATAAAGGGACAGAAAAATGACTCGGGTCTAAAGCTTCCAACAGCTACTTAAAGATTTTAAGTAACTTTTAATGGGTTTTTCTCTTCCTTCTATGTATCACAGGAATCTATTTGGAAGATTAAGAAATCACCTTAGGAAACAGAAAACAGAGCTCACTAATCATCTTCCATTTAGCCTAGTATACAAGTAAACAGGGAAATCAGTCATAATCACATCCATTATAACGAATTCAAATTGGTCCACTCCGTTTTATTACCAACAGAAAGCACACCTCCTCCCGGGGAGGGTCCCTCTTTGAGCTTCTGGGCTGATTGGCTCCTGCTTTTCCAGGATCAGAGCGGGCAGGTCAGGACTTTGGACCAGCAGGGGCCTGGGACAGCGGGCACCCCCTCCAGCCGCACGAGGAGGGGGCTCAGCCAGGGCCTGGGTTGCGTGGCCGGCGTGGCCATGTCCTGGGAAGTGGTGACACCGCGTGCCTCGCCACTCATGGATGCCAGGACACAGGCGTGTTTGGGGCCATTGTGAGCTCGGAGATTCGTTTGTACACAAGGTGGTGGTGCGCAGCGCGTGCCCAGCCGAGTGCACAGCCACCCGGAGCTTTGATCTGCTACACAAGCGGCTGGGGACAACCAGCAAACGCACAGAACGCCAGGGCAAAGGACACCAGCGGCTTCGGCACTGGGCTCCCCTGGAGAAGCGAGGGGGGCGTGCTCTCCAGGGACAGAAACCTCTGCTGCAAAAGCTCAGGGGCAGGCAGCAGCACGTGTGGCCACAGGATGCGCGGTCCCTCTGGGGCCCTGCAGAGAGACAAGACTGTGCACAGGGACAGCGAGCAGGGAGGAGGGCTGACGAGTGCTCAGAGCCCGTCAGGAGGGGCCCGCATGGGGTGAAGCACATTCTGGCGTGTTCTGCTCATGCCGCTCAGCCACTGTCACCTCTGATTTCCCATTCAAGCCTCGATCGATGGGCTCCAATGTGAGCGAGACCGGGGCAGACCACCTCCCAGGTGTGACGGAAGACCGCCACCTGCTGAGGAAGGAGGCCGTGACTGTGACAAGGGAAGGCTCTGTGCCCCGCCGGGAAGACTTGGTCCTCGTTACTACAGTTACCCTGCGCCGGCCACAGGTGCCAGCCGCTTAAATAACAGCAAAAGCCCGTGGCTGTTTAGAGAAGGACCGCAGGGGAAGCAAAGGGACAGGGCATGGCGCTTGCTCTGGTCTTCAGGTGCAGCTGTTCCCTGTGAAGAGGCCCCACAGGTGTACAGATCACGGGCGGAGGGGTGAAATGGTCAAGACCTACTTGGACTGCGGCGTGATGTGTGTGCATTCGGAACACTCCTCACCTCGGACACTCAGAGGGGATGGTACTTACACAACGCAGATTCCACCTCAAGAAAAGCACGTCCAAACAGAACGCCCAAGGGGCTGTGGTGTGTCCCAGGCAAAGGGGGTGGACCCAGGAGACTGCCTGGAATTCTGAGCAAGGGCCCCGGTGTGTCCCCTGCATCCTGGACTGAGGACAGGGAATCCATAGCAAGTGAAGCTGCTGTCACACAGGTGACAACCAAGTGAGTTCCGTGTAGCAGGCCAACGCAGAGACCCCCACAAAGAGCTGAAGGACGCGTGAAGACGGGAACGAAACAAGAAGCAGGCTGACCCCCTTGGGTGGGATCTGACATGGGGGGAGCCCAGGGGCACAGCTGTTCTCAACGTTGGGGACCACAGATATAGGGAGCAGGAAGCATTAGGGAGGGACGGCTCAGTGAACAAACCTGCCCAGCATCCGGGTTCACATGCGTGCACATCGGTGAGCAAGAACGGGCCTGCACGGACCGCAAAACTGTTTCCTCCTCCCAAGGGGAGTGCCGCTGACAGTTCTGTGCCTTATGTCCCCTCAAACAGGAAATGTGAACAGATGGGTTTCATAGTTCTCTGGAACTAGCATTTATTTTGCCAAAATATAGCAGCCACAGGGTCAGGCACATTTCAAATAGAGATGACATCTTTCATTCAAAAAGACAACAAAACTTCACTTAGCTACCTTGGGGGCAGGAGGCCTGGGGGCGGGGTAGTGGGGAGGGTCACACAGGGTTACACGTGAGGTGGAAACGCAGGGAGAGGACAGAGGCAGATTGCAGGCAGCTGCGCTCCATCCTGGCTCATGACACACGCGAGACCAAAGGGGTCCCTTCAAAAATGCTTAATTACTGAGCAGGAAAGTCCAAGTTCAAACGCAGAATAAAAGAGACCGATTTTCAGGAAGAATGCGTTCCTTCTGCTCTGTGTCAGACCAGGATCCAGGGGACACCAGGCACAGGTCAAGAGGACCCTGACTACACCACCCCCACCTCCTGCAGGTGATGGGCCATTCTCCACAGGCCAGGCAAGGAGCTGCAGGGAGAACAAAGACCTCCAATTTGAATACAAAAGCAAACCCAGAGCAACCAAACCCTGGAGTGTGGGGGTGGGGCGTGCGGGAGAGACTATAGATTTGATGCCCCACCCTCCCCTCTTACCCTCAGGTAACCACTAAACTACTGACTGTGTCCACGAGTTTTGTTTCTTTGTTTCTTTCAGTTTTATATTCCACCTATGAGTGAGGTCTTGTGGTTCTTGGTTTTTCCTGTCTGGCTTATTCCGCTTAGCATGATGAGCTCAAGGTCCATTCATGTCGTCACAAACGGCAGGACTTCATCTTTTCTTATGGCTGAGTGATATTTCAGTGTGTAAATGTACCACAACTTCTTCATCCAGTCATCTAGCAAAGAACACCGGTTGTTTCACGAGTCTGGGTGGTGAGCCCACAATGCAACACCTAGACGATGTCATGTAGAACTGTACACCTGGAACCTAGGGAATTTTTACCAACCAATGTCACCCCAATACATTTAACAACAACAACAAAAATCTAACATAAGAATGATCAAGTTTCAAAAGACGACGTGCTATTACTTCCGAGTTTTCAAATGGAATGCCCAAGCCAGCTTAGGAGGACATTGGCAAGAACTTGGACTTGCTGCCAGGGAAGGGGACTTGGGGCTCCTCACTTCCAAATTCCTTAGAGGGGGCGCAGTGGGAAGAAGACTGGAGAAGGTGCCGTACACACCACGACACCTGAAAAGACGTCGTTCCCTTAGGAAGTGTGAGCGCACCGGCGCTGATGGAATCCCGCCTGCGTGTGGACTGGTGAGTGGAGGGCTCCGTCTCCAGCTGGAAGGGGTGACCAACAGCCCACCCACCTTGGCAATTACCCACATCATGCATACGTGGGCTGTGAACGACACTTGACTGAATTAGCACGGTGTCAAAAACAGGAGCTAGAGGAAGGAAGGACAGTATCGCATCACCAGTGGACTCATCTGGGAGCTCCGATGAGCTTAAAATGCAAAGGTATGTCCGGGATCAAAGGCCGCCGGCTGCATCCCCATAGTATGTCTCTCCGATGAGCTTAAAATGCAAAGATATGTCCGGGATCAAAGGCCGCCGGCTGCATCCCCATAGTATGTCTCTCCGATGAGCTTAAAATGCAAAGATATGTCCGGGATCAAAGGCCGCCGGCGGCATCCCCGCAGTATGTCTCTTAAGTCCTGCCTCTGCGCACACTTGCAAGACACGACTTCCCCATGCCAGCCAACCACAGCAGTGTGCCCTCTGCAGCTTGGACAGGGTTTCCTTTGAAGTTCCTTGTCTATTTTGAAGAGGTGACCACTTCATTTCCAGAGAGAGGATCGCAGTGTGTAAACGCAGAGGGAGCCGCAGCTCACCGGCTACACCCCTCCTTGAACTCACAGACGGGGGAAGACAACTCAGTGCGGTGAAAAGCTTCTGTCTGTAAGCCCGGCGCTACGGAGGCTCACATTCCAGATGAGACAAGCGCACCCCAAGCCCAGAGGGCGGGGGCCGGGGAGGGCACCGGTGTTCACTCTGATGGAGCTGTGGGTTACATGATGGACGCACCTGTCGGGGGGGGGGGTGCAGTCAGCACAGGTCACAGCCATGCCTTTCAATGTATGGCACTTACACCCCAATCACAACTCAGTCTTTAGATAAAGAGATTTTAAACAATAATTCCGAAAGTGAGCAGCCTGAATACTCCAAAGAAAAGACAAAGGTTGTCTTCGGGACAACCATAACCAAACGCTGCTTACATACGGGCGTGCTCGCCTCAGACAGAAGGACAGAGAGGTCGGGATGGAAGGATGAGACGCCCGCTGCACGCACAGAGGGTGGCCGTGGCAGCGGAAGGACGCTATGCGCCCGTCATGCCCTCGCCCACTTCAGGGGATGAGAGACTGCAGAGAAAAGAACCTGCCCAGCGTCTCTGGGGTCCTGGCCCGGGGCTCCCCCCACCCTGATGAGGAGCTGGGGGAGCCCCCAGGCAGCGGAGGAACTGCAGGGTCCCCAGAAGTGAAGGAGAGTCAAAGGGAGCCAGAATGCAGGAGGCAGAGCCATCTTCCTGCCAGAGAGCAGCTCAGGACACGACATGTCCTCTTCCAAGGACGAGGACGCTTGGGAAATGACCCCTATTCTCTATGAACACCTGTCACGTACGCAGGCCGTCACTTTGACGCTGCATCACCTCTCTCGCTGGTTGGGGCCCCCTAAGCGGAAGACAGACACCCGCCCCACGCATCTCCCACGTGGCTTCCTGGGGGGGTTTGTCATCAGGACTGTGCCCGCCGAGAAGTCTCCCAACGAGAGCCACGGAACGCTGAGAGGGGACTCGCCAAATTCCAGGGACACGCTTTCTCCATTAAAGACATATTTTACTTTAAGATGTAAATGAAAAAAGTTATCCCATGGCAAAAATAAAAGCACTCGTAAAGAATTTCAGATAAAATTTCTAAGAACTCCCGTCATCTTCATACAGAGAGACACCCAGAGGGAAATGTCCATTCCTCCCCTGTTCCTTCCCGGGGAGATCGTGTCCTTTTCTAAAAATGTAACTTATTAAGAAATAAACCCACTTGTCAACTGTCAGCAAGTCAGTCCGGGATCTGATCACCAGGGCACCCCCCACATGCCTCTCGGCTCCAAGGTCCCACACTGACACCAAGGTGGCCCCGCCGCGTGCCCCCTGCTCCTAGCTCGCCCCTCCACTCTGTCCCCAGGGTCCTGTCTTCCCAGAGAAATGATCCACACCTGCCACCTGCACCCTTTCCTTCCCCCTCCGGTCCCCACCCTCTGCCCCCTCCCTGCACTGTTCCCGCATCTCAACCCCACCCACCCCTCCGAGCTCAGCTCCACACACCCCTATCAGGGTCGCTGGCCCTGTGCCACATTCTCAGGTCATTGTTCACCTGTAGTCCCTCACCAGGACCCCCAGTGACTCGGTGATGCGCCACCTCATCTGTAATCGATCTGGGGGACCACATAACCCGGTTCCTCTCCTGCAGACGGAAGGCCACTCCTTTCTCTGGATGGTCCTCATGGCCTCAGGCCAGGGTGACTCCGCAGCCGACATTCAGCGAGCACTTCACATGCTCTGAGGCCCTGTCATCCCACCCACGTCACGTCTGCGTTCATGCGAGACGTGCATAAAGACTCAAGGGCTGCAGCGGACCACAGCCGCCACCTCCGGACACCCGGGCACGCGCTGAAGCCAGCTTTCTCGGGAAGAGCGTAATGAGCACGGGGCAGGCTGACAGCACAGATGTTCCAGTGACCAGGACTTTGCTTCCCAGACGAGTCCTCCGGGCCAGCCCCACAGATGCATCAGCCGCCAGCTCACTGCGCACACAGCCCGCACCCACAGAGCTCTGCAAACCATGGTAGCTCCAGGCCAGAAGGCAGGGAGGAAAGTGCTAGGGTTGCTGCACAAACCCTGTGCGCAAGACAGACCCCAACGTGGAAGTGCCACCAGGAAAAACAAAGGAAGAAACTGGCCCTGGGAGGAAGGTGAGGAGACCAACGCGAGTGCACAGGACCCTGGGGTCAGTTGGCACAAGTGGGGGTAAGGGGTAGGTCCACAGAAGAGCTAGAAGAGGACGAGGAGTGGAAAGGATGCTGAGGACAGGACGGGACCGTCACGGGAGGACCGTCACGGGAGGACCGTCACGGCAGGACCATCACGGCAGGACCATCACGGGAGGACCATCACGGGAGGACCGTCATGGGAGGACCGTCACAGCAGGACCGTCAGGGGAGGATTGTCACAGCAGGACCGTCACGGCAGGACTGTCATCATGGCAGGATCGTCACGGCAGGACCACCACAGCAGGATTGTCACGGAAGGACCGTCACGGCAGGACTGTCATCATGGGAGGACCGTCACATCAGGACCGTCACAGCAGGACCGTCACGGCAGGACCATCACGGCAGGACCATCATGGGAGGACCGTCACAGCAGGACCGTCATGGCAGAACCGTCACAGCAGGATCGTCACAGGAGGACAGGATGGACAAGTGGCAGGAGAAAACATGCATTTTCTTCCATCTTCGTAGCAAATGAATCATTGAGAAGAAAAATAATGGAAGGCTTGACAGCCACCTAATGCCTCCGACACAGCACGTTGAATGTGGCATGTCACAGCGCATGCTTCTTGGAATTCTACAAAAACATCACTTTTGAAAATGAATGACACGCGTTCCATTTTACCTAAGCTGACGATGAGAAGCACTCTTCTTCCTTGACCATTAAACAGGAGGGAAGACAAGTTGTGCTAAGAAGAAGAACCGTGTCCCTGACTCAGAACCCATCACTGTCACTAAGAGCCACATAGGCAGAAATAAGACCTGCCTGGCTTTATTTTAATAAGGTATGTCTTTTATAGCCTTTTTGTTTCTTTGTCCCTAATTCAATGCACCATATTGAATGTGTAGGATTTCCCAAGGGAAAAATAACTCTGCTTGAATTATAAATGTGTCACATTCACAGTTCACAGGGACTAATGCTATTCAGCTTCTCATCAAAACGACACTGCCTGGCACAGGACGCTAAATAAAGCTGGTGTGATGTACACACAAATGTCTGACTTGGGACGTCATGGGAGAAGCAGTGGGCTAAAGACTGGAGACCCGAGGCCGAAGTTCCTGGGTGGGATTGTCCCCCATTCCCAGGTCCCCGATTCCCCCCGTTAAATACTCAAGTGCTTTTAAATTTGACTTCGCCTAAAGCCCATGACTTCACCAATACATACATGGAAATGATTTACTCCATCATAAAATTCTGCAAAATGGTGGGAATGAAATTCTGTAATTATTCCCTACACGTATAGAAAGCGCACATATGAGATACCCGCCTTTCCACACTTGCTCATGTGACAACGCTAGCCAGCCTGTTTCTCAGCGCAATGCTTCCTGGGCATATTTAACACTTGAAGCGCCATGTCAGTCACCGGTGGCTGACACTGAACTTTCCGTTCGGACCACATCAGTCACCGGTGACCGACAGTACACTTTCCGTGCTGGCCGCGGTACTGTATGCTACCTGACAATATAAAATTTAAAAAATTATATTCTATTAATAAATTTTAAATAATTTCAAGGCGATATCCTCAAACAATGTATTAGGCCCAAACAGTTCATAACAATTCTCTACTGTTACACATGACTTTGCATTCAAGTCTTCAATCCTAAAGCCAGAGGGACAGGTGAAAGGTATAATCCTTGGTTGATCACCTTTTGGAGCATGCCATTCTTCAATATTCTCATCCTCTTCGTCTGATGATGAAAAAATAACAACTCTACACCATTGTTTAGGAAAAATAATTTCACTAGAATCACTTTCACGCTCCTCTTCTACTGACATTTTCACGTTCATGGATAAAGAAAAATCTTTTTCTGCACTGGAACAAGAATTGCAGACAACTGACTGAATATAAAGCATTTCTAAGACAATACATTGTACAAATGGAGGTAAACAATAAATATTCACACAGTAAATATATTCTATGTATAAACATTCAGCCTTATCACAACCTAAACAGATCTCCGGTCGCCAGCATTTCGGTGAAATCTGATATAACAGGCCCAGCGGTAAACAAGACAAAACAGCCTGGCGCTGAACGTGTTAAGGCCCGGTCTCCTCTGGGCCTCACCTTGGGCAGGCAGCCTGGTAGGCCGACAGGAAAACGGGTTCTAGATGAAGGCATTCACAAGCCTCTCCATCAGCCCAGCAGACAGGCCAAAGAACAGCTACAAGACCCAGTGCCCCAAGTCACAGAGCTGCATCGGCTTCAGCTACGTGAACTAATGTCACATCAGCACCCCAGCCCCCTCTCCACTCCCTGCCGTTAGGAAGCCTCGACTTCTCTTTCCAACCTCAAGTCTTTCCTGTCAGGGATGGTCCCTCCTTTACCGGAAGACGGTCAATGAGGGCTCATTCTGAGACTGTCATGGCCTTAAAGAGAGAGACAGTCACTCCATGTCCTCTAGGGACTATAAACAATACGAACATGACAAGCCAGTGACCACTGGTGGCATGCCTCCCTTATGTGGACAGAAGAAAGGGAGCCAAGAGTGAGGCAGCCATTTAGCCCCTGCACACAGCCACGCGCGGCGAAAGCCCTGGCCCGCCCGGCCACGTGAATCCATCGCCTTCCTTCCGGAGCTAACCTGAGCTGGTTCGAAGCAGTCAGATTGCAGCAGCTGCACAGCAAGACCCGCCGCCACCGGTGTGAGCCCCGCTTTGATCTCTGGCATTGTGCTGCCTCTCCTGGTCTCGGCCGCTTTGAATAAACTTCAGAGTTGACTTATCAATAGCCCCATGGCAATTTGCTGGGGTTTTGATTTAGAGGGCACTGAATCTCTAGATCAAGGTGGAAAGAACGGACGTCTTAACAATATTGAGTCTTCTTCTCCGTACACTGGAATATCTTTCCATTTATTTGGGTCTTTAATTAGAGGCTTATGCCGTTTGCCATCAAGAGAGGCCTCAACCCACAGAATCTCAAAATATGAACAGAATGCACAAAAATCTACAGCAAATGATTCTGTAAACACCATCCTATGAGGAAGGTGCATGGAAGTCTTTGCAGACCCTCACCGTCAGTTCACTTGAGAATACACTGTTCAGACTGTTTTGGACCCTCTCTGAACCCCGCCCCCCGTCTCCTATAATAAAATCTGAGAGGCTCCATGGGCAGCTGCAACTGTAAGACCCCAGAGAAAAGCCAGTGGACATATGTACACCCCGCGTCCATCAAAGGCTCAGCTACTAAGATGCGCTGACTTTGCACGGTTAGGTCTCCTGCCCATCGCTTTGGAAAGCTTTTTTGTTATTACTTTGAACAGACACCACGGTGGCACTGGGCGGATCACGGGAGATAACATGCGTGGACCGGCTTTGGGGCAGGAGAGTGCTGCACGCGTCTCAGGGATTAGGGTCATCTCGTGGCCCACGGGCCATCTGGACAAGAGCAGCAGATGAGTCCTCTCCCCACCACATGGGAGGCTGGGCTCAGGACTGCCCTCCACTGCGTTATGTAACCAAGCTCCCAGCAATGGGACACTCCATCTGCACCAAGGCCAACAGCCAGTCAGCCAGCAGCAACACTGGTGACACCAGAGAAGGGGCGGGAACAGGACACCAGCACATGAGAACCCGGCCCAGGGAGTTAGAAATGGCAGGTGGCTGGCTAACCAGGAAGAGGACACTAGGGTGTGTGACAGGAAGTACATGAGGACGGGCCAGCCCAAGTGGCCGCACGGGACAGCCTTCCCCGGACGGAGTGAGGCAGAGTGACCAATGACTGTTCCCAGGAAGAGACAATGCATCAGCAGGGTCCGAGGGGACGGCCGCCGTCCATGTCCACACATTCTACGATCTCCACCCACTTCGTCAGATGCCTCCATCTGACAGCTGATTGAGCCAAAGCTTTGGGGGGTGATCATGGATGCTCCCCTCCCACGTCAGACGCACCGCTGCGGCCTGTAAGCTACACCAAAAGGCACCGGGCTCCTCAAAACCCTTCAGTAACAGTGCAGCCCCCGGGCTCCCAATGGGGGGAATCAGCGCCCCACCCCACCCCGGGGGACCTTTGGCAATGTCGGGGGACATTCTGGGTGGTCACAGGAGGGCGCACATCTAGCATGTAGAGGCTGGGGGGTTCTGCTACACCTCCCGCTTGCACACGACGGCCCCACAATCACGACTCCTCACTCAGCCCAACTGTCCAGAGCACCGAGGTGCCGACCCTGCTCGTGGCGGCCCCCGGTCCTCACCGGGCTCCGTGGCCGCCTCTCGCTCCACCGCGTGCTCTCTCAGCCTCCGCGTCCACCCCGCAGGCAGCGGCCACCTCTGATCCGAGCGAGCCCTCTCCAGCGGCTTCCACACACTGTGACCGGCCCCTCCACCTCTCCCACTGTCCTCACGTCGTGACTGCCCACTGTCCGCCACCACTGGTCTTCCTGTCATGGCTGCGAAGCAACCAACACACCCCTGTCTGCTGCCTCAACCGGAACGTGCCCCACTGCATGCGTTCCTCACCTAACTGCACCCTGAAGCCCAAACTCTCCCCGGGCCCTGGGCCCCGGGCCCCCTCCCCCCCGATCCTGACATGCCTTGCGCACACCCTGAGGTCTGAGCTCAAATCTGCAGCCTCACCCCACGTGCCCAGCTGGCCTCTGCTCCTGGCTCGCGGCTGGCTTCCTCTCTCCCCTTCTTCAGCCACAGGCCTGGGTGCCCAACATCCCTGTTGATGCCCACATTGTAGGTTCAAGCCCCAACCCCTGGGACCGGGGGGTGGGGCCTTCTGTGAAAACAGAGTCTGAAGACGTAACCAAGTTAACAGCAGATCACACCGGAGCACAGTGGGCTCTAGATCCGATGTGACTGGCGTCCTTGTAAGAAGAGGAGGAGAGACACGAGACACGGGCCCTCAAGGGGATACAGACAAAGATGGACACAGACAGGAGTCACGTCTCCACAAGCCAAGGAAGGCCGGCACCCTCGGAACCTGAGAGAAAGGCCCAGAACACCTTGGTTCTCAGAGCAGTTACTAACTAAATGTTTGCGTCCTCTCTGATTCATGTCGAAGCCCTCCCCGCCAGGTGACGCTGGGATTCGGGGGCGGGGCCTTCGGGAGGGGACCAGAGTTAGATGAGGGCATGAGCTTGGGGCAAGAAAGAGCATACTTTCCATCTGCCCCCGGCCATGAGAGAAGTCAGCCAGCCCCCTGCCAACCAGAACACGGTCCGCTCTGGAACCGACCTCACCGGCACCCCGATCTCAAACTTCCAGAGCTCAGGACTGTGACGAATGAATTTCTGTCGTTGATGAGCCACCCAGTGTGGGGTGTGCCGGGAGAGCAGCCCCAGCTGAGTGGCGGAGAAGCACCCGAAGGAACTGAGAGAACGTCTTCCAGCAGCCAGCACGCTGGAGGAACTTCAGTGCGGCAGTCCCGGGGGAAGAGCGCGCCTGCCTGGTCTGGCGGGCCGCTCGCTTCCGGGGGGCTGGGCCCGCCGTGTCCCCCCTGGGTCAGTGGCACTTCCCAGAAGGGCGGCCTCCTGCCGCGTCTCAGTCGGCGTGGCGGTTCCCTCCTCAGCCGCCAGGTGTTCCGTTTGACCAGTCTTCCCCTTTCCAGATAGCATAGCCTGCAAGGTCACCATGCAAACCGTCCCACCCTTGTCCACACGAGTGAGGACAGACTGAAAGCAAGGCCCTGACTGGAGTCCATGGCGTTTCTGGATCCATGAACCCAATGGCACACCCCAACCCTCACAACAAAAAGGAAAGGAAGCGAAGACCACGTGTTATCTCATGGTGGGCTCTTACTTCAGCTTTCGGGCCCCCTTGCTTCCCAATGTCTTTAAACTTTGTGCTGGTCTCTGACAGTCCCCACGTCTCTGGGCCCAGAAGATTCCAGGCTGCAGGCCGGGGACTCAGCAGAGCTCCCATCCCCTTACCTGACTTGTCCCCTGACAAGAGAAGTCAAGGTCACCTAAGCAGGTGGCTAGCAGGGATTAAATGGCACCCACAATATGCCAACGCCATCAAGTCACTCAACGCCACCAAGTGTAGATGACACGGAATCGCGCACAGATCGGGGGCCCTGGGCAAAGCCGAGGCCACGCAATCCCATGAACACAACAGCTCAGAAAAAAGGGGCACAGAGTCCCAAACCAGGGGGACGAGTCCCACTAAGAGCTCTGCTCACGACCTTCCCAGAACCTGGGCACACGTGGCAATCTGCATGCCTCGCGGCGAACAGATGGGAGCCGGTCTCTGCCGGAGCGGGGTCAGCTGAGGAGGCTCATCAAAGCCATGTTTATGGAAATGGAAACGGGAAACAGTCTCAGTGTCCTGAAATGCAAAGCTGATGAAACGAGGCATGATGCCAGATGAGGTCACATGCGACCTTGAAAAAAATGTGTCCTTCAAGAATTCTGAAGGACGTAGGAAAAGGTATGTGGAAAACTGAAAGTTGGAAAAGTGTGTGGATATACACACGTACATGTATGTAAATAGATCTGTACGTAATTATCAGTCATCGATATACATCTAGGCATACAGGATGGCAGGAGAAAAAGCATACAATTATAAAGAAAACGCTCACCATGTCACCTACAGAAGTGAGGTAAGTGACTCTCATTTCTCTTCATTAACTGTTGTATTGTCACATTTCTAACACGATCTCCTATTACGTTCAAAACTGAAAGTTGAGCAGCACAACGTCTGCTGTGTGTGAGGGAACTGATAAGACTTCACACCTGGGGTGGAAATGTCGCCTCCGGGCCCTGGGCGGGCAGGGACAGAGTTGGGAGCTACTGTTAGCATAAATGAGGCCATGCATAGGTCAAAAGTCACCTTCGAAAGCTGATTTCCTCACCTGCCAGGAAATCGCATTATTTCTGATCCTTATTGTCATCATCCCTAACACTTTCAGGCAGTTTCTCCTGAGGAGGGAAAAACATTCTCATCTCACAAATTGGCGAGGGGTCACGCGGACGGCGGACGATAGCTTCGACATAGTGAAGAGGCAACAAAAGCCGGTCAGGAGGAATTCTAGCTAAGCCACAGGCGACTGAGCCTAATGCATTTCAGCTGAGGACGTTGTTTTAAGGAAATGAAAACGGTACTTCTCGGTGGGCAAAACTCCCCCAATGACTGTATTTACCGGGATTGTGAGACAGCTTGTTTCCCACACAGCTCCTTCTGGTGAAGGCGACACAGCAAGGTCACCACAAGACAGCCAGAACCGCACAGATGGCGGCCTCCACCCACCAGGGACAGCGGGAAAGCAAAGTCTCCTGCATCCGGGTGCCAGCCCCAGCCATGTGATTCAATTAATCACACCTCAGCCAGACCCACATCCCTGCAGGACAGTCACGGGCTCCAGGGACCTGTGGCTTTACAACACAGTGGAAGAAAGCTGCTATTTCCCTGCTCAGCTGAATGGGAGAAGCAGCGGAAGAGACAGAAAGGATGGAGCAGGGCTGTGTCTCTCCAATGGGGGCTGAGACACACTCACGTTCGGGAAATAAATGTAGTGCCTGTCAACCAGCATTTTTTTTTTAAGAGAAATACATTAGTTCAGAATAAATGAAAGGATACTGGAATAGAACAGAAAACACCAGCATGCATCCCATGGAGCAAAGGTAAGAACATTTTCATGGAACGTTTTACACACACGCACACACATGCACACCAAGAACTTATCTCTCTTACTGTGGATCATGATCAGAGTTTCCCTGTACAGAAAGTTCTGGAATTCTCAGACCCAGACAGAACAGCAGACTATGCTTACGTCACAGGATACTCTTTTCCAGGGTCACCCCATGGACTCGGTGGTAATATGTGGGGAACTGAGTGAAACATCTGTCCACAGTAAGTGATTGCAAAGCCCCAAACACCCCAAATCTTGATCACAGATTGTAATCAACGCGCGATCAAGAAACAGACCGGGGGAAGCCGGATGGCTCAGTGGGTTAAGCACTCACTTTGCAGCGCCGGGGACCAGGGATCGAATCCCGGCCGCGGCCCGTGCGGAACCATGTGCTGAGCTGGGAGCTCCCCCAGTTCAGTTCTCTCTCTGTCTCTGTATCTCTCTCTCTGTCAAAAGTGAAAATAAATAAATAAAAATATATTTAAAGAAACAGACCAGCCTGCTGTCGGCACCATGGGGCTGTCCCCAAGATCTTGTCCCCATGAAGCCTGCAAGAGCAGCCCCATCGAACGCCCTTTCCTCCTGCTTCGGACACATGCAGCTTGTTTAGCATATCGTCAAAGGTTTGTAAATGCTTTACGCGTGAACAAGGGAAATCGCCACTGGATGGAAAACTTTCAAAGGCTACTTTCTTCATAACAATTTTTTCTATTTTCATTTTATTTCAGAGCATCGTGGGCCACAAAAAGTTACCTCAGGGGCCGCCAGTTTGACACCCCTGGTTTAAAGGATATGGCAGCAGGCCTGAGGTTGGGGAGCAGGTGAGAAATGGCAAAGCAGCTCACTGGAAGACCCCACTCCTCAGGGCAGGAGTCTAGAAGCCGACCCAAGGCACCTGGCAGAGACGTGAAGGGAGGCACTGACCACACGTCCATTAAAAAGGTTCTCCCACTGGTGTGGTTGCTCATTTAAATAAAATGACTCTGGAAAAATGTTGTTCCAAGTCACACTGGAAGTGGCAATGCTGAAAATTCTCATTTGACACGTTTATCCTGCAGTTCATTAGGATCTGAAACGCCTCTTGCCTTTCCCTTTCTTGGGGCATTAGATGCGGTGGCTGACTTGAACCGGCAAGGTGGATGTGAGCTGTGGCTTCAAGTCTCAGAAGGTGAATACAGGGGGAGGTCACAGCAGCCACCTCCACCCTCTAACCCCCAAAGGTCACCATCAATAACGCCAAGACGAGCATGCTGAAACCCGAGTCATAAACGAGGCTTCCGGGTCATCTCAAAAACTCAGCGCCACCAACAAGGGCCTCTTGGGGGAACAGCGTTGAACCCCTAAACGCCTGTCCGCTCATCCATCCTCTATGTACACTGATTCACAGCTGTGTTCCATTTCAACCGAGAACAACCTACAGAGTTAAAACAACCTACACGCCAGGGTGCCGGGACGGGCGTCCTGGAAGCTCAGGTGCTGACAGAACACTTGCCTATGAAAGAACAAAATACAAAATTGGCAGCAAAGAAACCAACATTTCAAATAAAATGCAGTCAGCCGTGTTGCAGATTTAAGGTCCACGTCAAGGCAGGACCGTCACTGAATTCACTTGCGTCTTGTAATAAACCGCCCCCTGAAGCAGGGCTGTCCAAGCTCCAGTCACCGGAGGATGGGACATCAGCGGGAAGGAACAGACACAAGCCAAGCCCGACCAAATTTAGTCCCGTCAGAATATATTTAGCATCTAAAGTTACTTCTGGGCTCAGAACTTCCTGTAATTTTTATCTATTCTTACACTTCCCACGTGTTTTCCTAAAATGTCACAGCATTTAGTAGTAAATGCATTGAGCACATGGCTAATTTTAACCTCAGAACTGTAAGGGTCGCAGTTAGACAACAGCAGGTTGCCAAAATTGTTAACCTAAAACTTTAACATGCAGCCCACAGACCTACTGCCCAGAGATGACGAGTGTTTTAGAACCAAGCCACGTGAAGAGCAAGAAATGATACTGAAGATGCCCACAGCTCCATCACATCACCCTGGGGACGCAGGGACTTCAGTCATATTTGATTACACTGGGTCCCTGGTCACAGTGACCAGGAGACACATCTGAACATAAATGCATCTCTGTCCCAGACCAAATGGTGAGCTCTCAAGCTGGGAAATTGCTTTCCCAAAGCATTTTTAAGACGATAGCCATAAAGATGGGTTCTGAAATTATACATGAAAAGGACATTAAAAAGGGGGGAGGTCAGAACAGAGGCGGCTACGACATGCGGGCAAGAAGAAGCGTCAAGGGAGTCACTTGGAAGATTCTTCTCCTTTACAGGCATCGGCACAGGCAGCCACCTGCACACTGAAGCGCTCTCTACAACGTCAGCCCCACAGAAATGGCTGGAACGGGGCTGCCCGCCAAGAGCGTGCGGGTCCTGGAACTGCTCTGCCAGCCTGCGGGCCCCTCCACACGAGGAGGGTCCTGGAGATGAAGGCGACAGGGCGAGGACAGGTACTCAGAGGTGGGGAGCAGGGAGGGAACGAGGCACAGGCAGAAGATGCACTAATGGACCGAGACATGACACCACTCGCTGGCATGGCCTGAGGTCTGGCTGATGCCCGGGGCCCGGACAGCACCCACCACCCCCTCTGCTCAGACACAGACAGACCCTGACAGCGTTCCTCTCATCCGCGTCCCTGTCCTTCCCCGGGAGAGAGGACAGAGCAATGACAGGGTTTCAGAGCAGCCACAGGGGCAGGAAAGCGCAGGCCCATTACACACGGAGCACGATCACGTTCATCGCAAAAGCCGACCCTGGGCCTCCCGCTCAAGTTCGGGCACCGAGGGCGGTGGAGGCCCGCTGCTTCTCTCGGCCGGTGCCGGAGCCCTGCCTCTTCCACGCAGCCCTGCGCGTGGCCCAGGCCAGGACGCGGGGGGCCTACCTGCACCCGGACCGTCTGCTCCGACACACTGCTCATCATGTTGCTGATGGACCGGAAGAGCTGCATCAAGGACTCCACGAAGTCGGCCTCCCCCTTGTTCTCATACAGCCTGCAAAGGAACACAGGGAGCTGTGGGCCCGCCCTCACGCCTCTGCTCCTGCGGCTGCAGCCACGAGGGGGCTGCCTGGGCGACAAGATAGAAGGTGGGGGTGGGGGCGGAAATCAGGTGGCTGGGACCCCCTCAGCGCTGCAGCTGGGCCCACCCATGAAGACAGCTGCTGTCTAGCCTCGTGTGTGCCGCCTTTCCCATTGTAACGCAGTGCAGGCTATCCATCTGGGAAGCACAGACGTCTGGAAAGAGGAAAGGAAGGATAGAGGGAGCGGGGAGGAAAAGCAGGAAGGATGGAGAGAAGCCGCATGATTCTACCCTGCCGAGATCACACCACTCATATGCTGTGTTTCCTCCTCATAAATGACAAGCACGGGGACACGCAATGGCCAACATTTAACACAATCTTATAGCCATTTGAAAATGACATCGTGACAGTCAACTCATCATTTCCTTATATCAGACTAATGGTACTAATCAAATTCATTCGTCACAGAATTGGTGGTGACGGGAGAACTTTCAAAAGGTGAACGCGCTCCGTGAACGGAACAGAAAGTTGCACCTTGGTTACTTCTCTGCGAATATATGTTGATAACTGTAAATAAGTTTTATCTATAAATTATTTATTACCAGTTACCTCAAGTTGCTGTGTTACTAAGAAGCGATGCATTTGCATTTTAAAATGCTGCAACTCAGATGTTTTATTAATATAGACTAGCTTTCTGCCTAATTAAAAGTACACCCTACCTGAAACTTGTGTACACTGGAAAATTTTGTAAACTAAGTGATAATTAATTACCCTAGAGTTATCTTATATTTAAATGAGTTCCACTGTAAAGCCACACTTTCTGTCCAACATGAGAAACTGCAACCTGGTGTGTCTGGCTTGGAAAGAGTTTTCAGAAAGGAGTTGGGTTCAGTGCCGGGCTGAACAATTACAATTCTGGGGCCATGACCTCGTGCTTGCAGGTGATGTGGAACATGTGGCAGACATGACAGCGAATCCTGTGAGGCTTCCAGCACACAGTCACTCTCGCCCGTCAGGATATTTGCCATTCCTACAACTGCACGTGTTAGGAGACTGAAAACCTCTGTAAAGCAGCGGAGTTTTCATCAGCCTCTGAGATAATGAACAGAGGTTGGAAAATGTCCCCAGAAAGGGGTCCCTGGGAGCATAGCAGGCTCTACTCGGAAAGCCCCGGGGAACCAGGGGCAAACAGACGCAGACTGAGGCGTCCCAGGCTCCACACAGCCTCACTCAGTCCGGCCTCCGCACAGTAAGATGCTCAGCGCCACGTTCTCTGCCCAGAAGAGAAAGGATGTACCGACTCTGAAAGAAGGTCACGTCACCTGGGGCCACTGCTCTTTCACGTAAACACAGTCGTGATTCAAACAAAAAACTACAAAATACGGCAAGAACACAGACCAGTGGCCAAATCAAAGAAAAGAATCAAGGGTGGGTAAGACATTGTAGTTAGCTAACAAGAATGTCAAAAATCAATGTAATTACTATATTTAACACTAAAGAGAAATAGATGGAAATATGGAACGTTGAGATACAGAGAAAACAGAAGGTAGGATGGAAAATTTTAGTAGAGAAACAAATCCACAAAAAAGAATCAAATGAAATTTCTAAAATTAAATAAAATGTAATATCTGAAATTAAGAATTCAATGATATAGATTGAATTTAGATTAGACACAACAAAAGACAGAATTACTGAAAAGGAAGACAACTGATAGGAAAATAAGAGATGAAAAATACAAAAAGCATGTTAGAGCTGCACAGGGCACAATAAAGAGAATAAAAATACATGTAATTGAACCTTCAGGAAAAAAAATGAGAGCTACACGGGAACAAATGCAACATCAGAATGGATAATAGCCATAAATTTTCCAAAATGAATAAAAGACATCAATCCAACAAGTCAAGGTGCTCTGAAAATCCAATGTAAAGCACATAAAAAGCAAAGCATCCCTATGCATTCCATAGTGAAGGTGCTAATAACCACAGAAAACCAGAAAAAAATGTAAGAGCAGATGGAGGAAAAGAAAACATCATCACCTTCAAAAATGTGCCAAGAACTGGGAGAGCTGACTGCTCCCCAGAAATGATGGAAACCAGGAAATCAGAACAGCATCTGGAGGAAGAAAACAATAGCTAATCAGGAATTCTACAGTAGCTGAACATTCCCTCAACAGCAAAGATGAAATACAAGATTTGGAGCATCTTTCTGTTCCGAAAGGGAGATCTCTAGTCTCCCCTCTGGGTTTTATCCAATTGAGCAGGAGAGCTTGTTTGGAGGCCACCTTGAGGTAGAAGGAGGGAAAGAAGCCAGGATACCTGTAGATAAACAGATGAGAGACCCTAAACATCATTCCTTGTTTTCCTTAAATGTTACATGTATTATAACATGTCACTAACAAGGAATGACAACATCTTTGTCTATAACCTAAATTCTATGTTCGTGACCTAGGAAATGACGGCGAAAATGACAGATCTGTGACCACTTATTCAGGATCAATAGTTATTCACAAAGCTAAACATCAGACGACAGGCAAAAACTCCACAGAGCAGCTAAATGACAGGAGGGGAACGAACCCAGTGACAACTAGCTTCAGGACTCGATTTGGGAGGTCTCACATGGGATGCATGTGTTTGCTAGCTTTCGAGGCAACGTGATATGCCCATCTAGAAAACACAGACACAACCAGCCAAGAGCGGCCCCTGCCGTCAGGCAGCTTTCTGTGGGCTCCTTGGGACCTGGGTGTCTTTGGGCCAGGCTTTTATTTATTTATTTATTTATTTTTTTTTTTTTTTAAAGGTGGTCCATTATTTTTTATCTTTATTTATTTATTTATTTTTATTTTTGCGAGAGAAAGAGATACAGAGACAGAGACAGAGAGAGAACTGAACTGGGGGAGCTCCCAGTTCAGCACATGGGTCCACACGGGCCGGGGCCGGGACTCCATCCTCGGTCCCCAGGGTCCCTGGCACTGCAAAGCGAGCACTCAACCCACTGAGCCATCCCGGCCTCCCCTGGGCCAGGCCTTTAAAACCGTAGTTCTCATTTCAGAACAAAATGAGCCTTCGAAACAAAACACAAAAGTGTGGATCTGCACAGTGAGCAAGGTGGTGAGCTAACAATGAAAGCTTCAATATCTTCATCTCCAAAGTTTCACCTCTTTGTTCCCTGCAAGAATAATTAACATCAATTATCCTGAAATTTTACAAAGCTACTGTATTATGTGAAAGCAGCTCATTTTGAAAGGAGGAGAAAGAGACCTTCGAAGTTTATTCCAACTGCAGAAAGAAACACACACGTGTCAATTCAGCTGTGAGCACGACTGTGTTTCCCTCAAGGTCATAGTGTGTTGCAGCTAAGGAAATGAGAACCCTCATTGACTACCCCCTACCCCAAAAACACCCCAAACATTCTAGACATCCGTGACTCAGGATTGCTTTTTCTTGAAGCGGCCTATGTACAAAATAGGAGTATCATGTCACTGAAAACTAACTTGATGGCACAGAGGAAGAATGGCCGACATGGTCAGGAACCGCTGCATGCACTGGGGTGAGGAGAACCAGGCATCACTGAGCCCTAGCGCGCCCGTCACGATTTTAAGGGCGTGTTTTTCCTACCACGGAATTCCGAAGATCCTACAACAGCCCCGCAGTTTTAGACTCTAGGGACTTAAATTGGAGGAGTAGGGTCATGTGGACACAGGAGGGCTGCACCTGTGCTCTGAGATGGAAGAAGGCAGGTCCTTCTCTGTGCTCAAGAAGAGGAGCAGGCAGCCAAGATACGTGTGGAGGAAACATTCAGAGGAGAAAAATGGACGGGTGTCGGTGATTGTTAAAGTGTGGGACACAGCCAGGGCTCCAAAGCTCACTAAGTACCGACGGAGAAAGGGGTGGGGAAGAAGGAGGGAGAGAGGGAGCGGGGAGGGATTCTGATGGCCCAGATCCCATCAGTGCAGCACCTGCTCAAGTGAGGTCAGGAAGATGGACAAGGGCCCTGAGAATGGGCCTCACGCCTTCTGACAACTGCGGCTTCCTGGCTTCTGACCTCTTGGCACTTTCAGGCCTGGATAGTGTTGGCTCATTTCACAAACGTGTTATCCCAGCCAAGAATCTCAGTTTGGGGTCAGGCCTGGCTTCGGCTTGAGCCTCTGCAGGACACATGGTCCATGCCAGCTGCATGCAGCCACATGCGGGAACCCAGGTGTCCCTAAGGATGTTGTCACACACAAAGCCCTTCCCGGGTCCTGGGCAGATCTACTGGGCCTGCTGCTCCATTTGTCACCACCTGGGAGGACTGAATCATGTCTGAGTCACGTAGGGCTCCCCTGAATTAAAGCCAGATACTGCTGACTGAAGTTTCTGAGATTGTCCCCCAAACTAATGGGGGAGAGAGACAGAGGAGCCTCACTGGGCAGGACTGAGTGACCCAAAATAGGTTAGGGATGTTCTAAGCTCTCAGGCAACAGAAATTCTGGGAGGGAAGCAGGGAGGAAGTGAGGAGGGAGGGAGGGAGAGAAGGAGGAAGGAAGGAAGGAAGGAAGGAAGGAAGGAAGGAAGGAAGGAAGGAAGAAAGGAGAGTCTCATCTGGTGAAGGTTTTAGGTTTTTCAGACATACAGCGAGTCATATTCCTAGTCTCTATACAATCAAACTCAAGATCTGTTATGGACCATGGTTCTAAGATCTCATGCCATTTGTATTTTGAGAATGAAAGAGATTAAAGAGAGGCAGAGAAATCATTTTGTGACCGGGACACTCGGGTGACCCCAATCTCCACTCAGCGGCACGCCTAGCGATCATTACACGAGCAGAAGCACACTCATCGTCAGCGTACGCTTCTCTGCCTTACTCGTCTTTGAAAGAGAAGACGGGGCCGCCGTGTGTTTAGGAAGGAGATGAGCGCCACCCAATCACTGAGGCCACGTCAGTCATCAAAAGTTGAGAAAATGAACATCTTTTCAAATAAAGTAGGACCAAATCGTATGGCCTGTTTCATTCTTTCAAGTTCTCTCACCTTCATGTAGTTTGGGATTAGCGTCATTAGAGATTTAAAATCAGTGGGGGCGGGGGGTATAAAAACAAGAGAGGGTGGCAAGTTCATTTCAATAGGATTCATTTTATTGAAAATGCAGGAAAGCAGCTCAGCTACCTGGTCGCCTCTCATATCTGACAGTGAGAAAAATCAATGGTCTGACCCTTAAGGAGAGGGAGCTCTGGCCCACGTCCAGATTCATCCCTGTCCATCATGAACACAAGCAAAGCGTGCACCTTCGATGTCTGGGCGCAGGGTAAGAGCAGATACCCTCCCACCCTGGGCCTTCGTGCATGATAATAGAACATAGCCATTCTGTTTCAGTCATGGGAACACCAGACGACCAAAAGCACAACCAATCCCGCCACCAGCATTTGATCAGTGGCGGGTGCCACCCGGTGTGTGGCTTCATACATGTACACAAGTGAATAGCTTGCTCCTCTGGCTTCATTTGCATCACGGTTCCCCCCCAGACTGGATTTGTGAAGAAGAAGGTGGCTTCAAAGATAAAGTGAAGAGGAAACAGGAAGATGTAAGCAGGGTCCACACTGATTCCACGCCCAGGCTCCCAGTCTTCACCAGGATGTTCCCGGAGCGTTGCACTTTTAGAAGGTGACATGTGCTCTGTAATTCTGAAGGTTACTGGCCCCTGAACTCTGTCTCTGTGTTTACAGCTCACAACAAGAACATCAACCTCAAATAACCAACAGGCACCAACATGAGCGACAGTACACCACCAAAGCCACCGTCCCCCACAAGAAACAAGTGGCGTGAGTCAACGTCAGCACCCCGACACTCACTCTAACTTCGTTTCACATCTCTGGGCTCAGAATCAAATACTGTGGGCCAACTGAAAGTGCTTTTGTTTCAGTACGGCTCTTCACCCGCAGGCATCGACTGAACTCATAAGTGCAGGAATTCACTGTCACGTTCAAATTCGATTCATAAATTCATCTAGAGAGCATGTAAACACGCCACTAAGCTAAAAGAAGTGAGCATCTGTTTAATGTAGCAACTTCCTGTGTGGACTATCTTTTTGGAAACAAAACGTTACTGTGGCTGAAGGGAAAAGCTTAGTGGAAGCCCCACGGTCTTCCCACGTGAGGCAGTGGAAGGCGGCTTGGCTCGTCTCTGCTGTTGCTGGTTTGTTTTAATTGTGCTTGTTCTTCTGCATACAAAGATACACTGAAAAGGGCTTCGGAACCCCATGGTACACACCCTGCCCTACGTCTGATGCACTGTGATGCTCACTCACATGTGCACATTTCTGACCCAGGGAGCGGGCTGGCTTCTGAGCGCTTCCACTCAGTGCACGGGAGCAAACTCAGTAAGCGTGGGCAAGCCCTCCCCAGGGCTGCTGTCGATCACTGCTCTGTCATGCTAGAAAACAAGAAAGAAAAGGAAGAGAGGGAGAGAAGGACAAATGCAAAGAGGAAGGATAAAGGAGAGGCGAAGCAGAGGATTGCCTACAAGTTCCCGGGAGAGCCAGCCCGGGGCTTGGGGGGAGGGGAGGACGGAGATGGGGGATGGGGGTGGGGGGACCTACTGATTGAACAGGACCCGGGAGCGCACAATGAACTTGAAGATGTACTCTAAGGCTTTCATGGCTCTATACAGCTGCTCGTTTATTCCCGGCTTCTCAGCATTGTCCACATAGTTCCGGAGAACTTTCGTCAGCTTCCTGTTCATAATGGAAACAGAAATGAATGAGCTCAGAAAATTACAACATCTTGATTCTTAACTGTGGCAGAAATACGCAAGTGGGTTATTTGTAGTTTGCTTCACACTTATTGGCATCTACACATTTGTAAAATGCAGTCAAAGTAAATTAAAAGTGACCTATAATACCTCTCCGAGGAGCGAGACCTGAGCATTGAACAACTATTTTCTAAGTTTTAGATGTTTTTCTAAGCATTTTAACGTGTGACGAAATTTCATCCTCACAGCAAAGCTATAAGGCACGTGGTGGGTATTATCCCTAATTACAGATGAGAAGCTCAGGCTGAGATGGGTAAGCTGGCCTCCAAATGGTAAATAGAAAGATCAAAGAGACTTTCTTTATAGCTCAAGAGAGGCACAAAAAATCCTTGCAACTCGGCATTCTACTGAAAATGGCCCGGAACAAGCTAGTGTCACACAACACTGGGAAGCTACTAAAAGTGTGTGCTGAACTGTGCGCTGGGAATGGTGAGGAAGTTCAGTGTATGTTATGTGTTTTTTACCAAAATAATAAAAAGGGGTTATCTGAAACAGTATTTGTTACTGAAAACCATCCAGCGACCACTATTAGTTTTAGTTACTTTTCTAAAACTAGAGTTCTTACCTCAAAATAAAAATCTTAGAACCAATTTTTCAAATAGAAAACATTTTATTCATGCTAAACGACCGATAATCTCAAAGCAAGAATCTCAAACATCCGTTTGCTCTTCCATCAGAAGCTCGTAAGGAAACCGCTGAGTGGCAGGCCCCCTACACCCATCGATCAGATCCATTGAGCAGAAACTAAACATTCCACACACAAATGGAAGGTGTGGGGAGAGCAAGGATTTATGCCAGAATGTTGGGTTATCTGTCACATGCCTCTTTCAACAAGATGTTTAATTCTACTAAGAGGGAAATAATCATAAAAATTATCCCGGTAAGTTCAGAGTTTTGAGGGGAAGAAAGTAGCGTCATAGACAAAAGTATATGGAAAAAGATGCTCAGTCATAAACACACAAAAAATAAAGAACAGTCTTGGTTTTCAAACAACCAGAGAGAACTTACGTGTAGGCTAGAGTTGCACTGAAGTGTTTCTTAATGTAGGTCTCCAGAACAGGATTAAAATGCTGGAACTTCCTGTCCGCAATGAGTCCGATGATAAATACCTGTTGAATTAATAGCTTCATTAGCCAAATAAGGCAATGCCCTTGGAATCTTGACCTGAATCACTTGCACCGTGGGCGTCAATGAGCTGTATCAGAAGCCCGTCAGCCGTGTGCCCGCCTCGCCCCCACATGGCATTGGCCTGACCACAGTGTTCCTGGAAGCACCTCCCGGCCCCCGGTGCACCTGCTTTGATGGACGAACAATCATGAAGCCTTCAAGGCTCCCGGATGGGTCCCCCCAACCCCCCACCTTGAAGGTGGCGGCAGGAAAGTGCACTGGATATGTGAGCGGATGGAAAGCAAGGGGCTCTCACCAGTGCATCGAACACCAGCGTGTCGAAAGTCTCGCTCTCGGAGTTCTCCATCATGATGTTGAACAAGGCGTCCAGGGTGTCCTGGAGGAACTACGGAGACACAGAGGCCAGGGGACACAGTGAGCCCACCCAGCCTCCTGACCTCTGGCTCTACTCCACACGCCCCCCTTTCTCAAATGTCGCCTGCAATGCTATTAACATGGGGGCTTCTCTCAATCATTAGAGGCACAAGACAGACATTCGAGGCACGTGAACTCAGAGCAGAGACATGAGTACCCTGAGTCCAGCCAGGAGGCCCCGTGCTCCTCCTCCACAGCGCTCCCCCAACACTCCCCCCGGTTTCCATCAGTCCAGGGACAAAGAGCTCAACAGCAAGTCCTTCTGTACCACGTCCCACCACCTTCAAATTGGAAAACCTTTGCAGAACTCGACACTTTA
The DNA here is from genome assembly GCA_004027555.1 of Craseonycteris thonglongyai. NCBI lineage: Eukaryota > Metazoa > Chordata > Mammalia > Chiroptera > Craseonycteridae > Craseonycteris > Craseonycteris thonglongyai. The sequence continues at coordinate 19,950 of PVKE010006620.1, read as the reverse complement.
TGCCATCTGCCAATGGCCCAATGTCATGGTCAACAGACGCTCTGGGTACTGTGTCCTGGCTCGTCACCGTTCACCCAGAGTCGCTGCAGCAGGTCTGTCCATCCCAGCCGGACAAGTGACACAGTCAGTAGTGCAGAACATGAGAGCTGAGCGCTGTGGCCTTGTTGATCTGGCTGTAGGGCCACAGAGGTGCAGGGATGCAAGTCTCTTGAAGGAGGTCCCTCACACGGGAAGACAGGGCTTCTTTGCATCACCCCCGGTCTCCATCTTTGGATCGCCATGGTCTCTATCTTTGGATCACCACTGGTCTCCATGATCTTCAGTCTCCATCATCTTTGGATCACCACCAGTCTCCATCATCTTTGCATCACCCCCAGTCTCCATCTTTGGATCACCACTGGTCTCCATCATCTTCAGTGTCCATCATCTTTGGATCACCACTGGTCTTTATCTTTGGATCCCCACTGGTCTCTATCTTTGGATCACCACTGATCTCCATCATCTTCAGTCTCCATCATCTTTGGATCAGCACTGGTCTCTGTCTTTGGATCACCACTGGTCTCTATCTTTGGATCACCACTAGTCTCCATCATCTTCAGTCTACATCATCTTTGGATCACCACTGGTCTCTATCTTTGGATCACCACTAGTCTCCATCATCTTCAGTCTCCATCATCTTTGGATCACCACTGGTCTCTATCTTTGGATCAGCACCGGTCTCTGTCTTTGGATCACTACTGGTCTCTCTTATCTTTGGATCGCCACCGGGTCTCCAAGAATATCCACTGAAGAATCAAAATGATCCTTTCCATTTTCCACCATAATGGGAGACTATCTTTCCTCAAAGGAGCAAGTACTTTTTTTCACTCCATTAAGCAGTGTCATGTCTGCACTACTCATTATAAATATACAGAAGGGAGGCCTTGAATAAATAGAAAAACCCACCATCTACTAGTGTCCTTAAGTAGAGTAAAAGGAGCCCCATGCAGGCTGGGGACCCCTCCAATCCTGGCCCCCACTGAAAGCCATGGGGCCTTCAACAAGCCAGTTCACCTCTCCAGCCTAAGGGGCACGCAGCATACACTGGCCAAGCAAAGGTCAGACCAACAAGGTGAGGGACAGAAGGTGCCCCTGCCCTATGTGCTCCCTGTGTGACCAGGAAGCCAAGGGAGAGACAAGAACACCATTCCCAGGGACGAGTGCCAGGACCCGATACTAGATTAGACAAGGGGCAAGAGGAACAACCTAAGATGGGCTTGATTTCCCCGGGTAAGTGTGACAGCAGGTCAACAGAAGTACAACTAATTCCTGATGTGATTACAGAGACTTAAAAATGACAAGGGACAAAATTTCATTAACTGTGTGTCTTCTAAAGTTATGTTAACTTATTCGCCCAGCTTCCGTCTGAATCAGGGAATCTGCAGAACCCAGGGAAGTTTAAAATGCAATTAACATTGTTCAGCCAGGGGGAGCCGACAGGACCTGGAAAGATGATGAGAACGGGAAGACAGGCGGGGGGGGGGGGGGCTTGAATGGTTGTGCAATGAAGTTAGCAAAAGGGGCGCCACCAAATTAATTTCCACTGGCGGCAGCCATATTGTTGTTTAATTAAGACCAGTTTATGTAATTAATTTTTATGGAGATAAGACAGTATCCTTCTGCAGGCGCCTCTCAGGGAGGGTGAGACCAGGGGCCGTGACAGAAAGATCCAGAGGTAGAGATCTCACCCACGACACGCTGGAAGCAGGGGAGGGGCTTCTCTCTGCCAGGCCACACAGAATGCCCAGAAGATGACAACGCACTTCCTTACACACAAGGAGGAGGTGTTTGAGCGGCGGCAAGGCGAGAAGCGCCCAGTACTGAAGAGAATACCAGAGCCCCCAGCAGTGACCAAGTAAAGAGTTAGCGTGGGCGCCAGAGCTGCTGGGAGCTGTCCCACCCCTGCTGCTTGCCACAGTCGCTTCAGGGCACAAACACCTGCCCCGCATGTGTTCAGCTGGCTTGGGTCCATATAACGTATCTCTCTTTCTGTGTGTATTCCATTTTACCCTCTGTGTTCTTAAGAAGGATGCCTCTCAAGATTTGGGAATGACTTTGGGAAATTATTCTGGGGGACTGAGTGAGACTGGAAAGGATAAAAGTATTTGGAAAAATGTTAATACGACCATGAGGCCTTGCTCCACGGGGGAAGGATTAAGATGAACATTACTTATACAGAAACTCCCTTAAGAAATATCATTGTAGGAGACATTTATATTACTGGGAAACTATGGGAGCCACCTAAAAGAAGAAGCATCAAAGAATATAGGTTTTTTCAGACTACTCCCTGGCCTAAGGTCAAGAGGGCAACTCAGAGACAGCTCAGACCTTACTGTTGCAGGTGGTGCAGTCAGGTGTCTTACCATAGAGACAGCTATGAGAAATATAAATCTCTGGAGTACGAAAGGCGCTGGTCAGGCAGACAACCACAGGGTTAAAATATAGACAGAGTGGCTACCTGCCCTCTGCTTGAACCTTGCTTGAGTTTAAGAACTAAAAGATTTATGATTATATAGTGAAACAATAATAGTACAGGACACAGAACTTTGTAGAGAATGATTAACAGAATTCTAGAAAATAATAATAGACTAACCTTTAGTTAGGACATAAGGTAACAGAATAAGTTTAAGACAATATGTTAAGGAAGTTGGCAGTAGACATTAGAAACTAAAAGAGTAGATCATAGTCAAAACCAGGATATTGAAATGTAACCGTAAATGAAGGAGCTTATGATGGAATCAGGATATTAAACTGTAACCACAAACAAAGGGGCCTATGTAATCTTGGGGTATAAATACAGTGTAAAAAAGAAAACTAAACGAGATTGGATTGTTGATCACGCAAGCTGCATAAGGAGCTGCCTCTGTTTTCTTTCTCCCCGCACTGACACCGTCCACACCTTTGGGGACCCCTGGACCTGCTGGAGCTGGACTCCCGCACAGAGGGACCCCCGCTCACGCTCATCTGACAGTCCTGTCTTAGGAGACCTAGGAGGACCCCTGACAGTCCTCCCGAGACTTCTGCTACATGAGGCCAGGGGCACGTAGGGAAAAAATGGCCAAGACAAGACTCGAGGGCTATGCTCTGTCCAACGCACCGCACGTCAGCATAGGTCAGTGACAGATGCTCTGGGTGCGTCCTAGGCCAGAGCTAACTGAGGGGGAGGGTGACAATGACACCCCCCCCCCCCACACACACACACCCGCACCTACAGGGGCTACTGTATCACACTCCCCCTGCAAAGGACACTGGGAAGGTGGCACACTGTCACCTCCATTTTACAGCAGGGGAATAGCAAGGTTGAAAGAGGCCAGTTAACTAGGTGGACCAGCCATCCCATTTGAAACGGGACAGTGCCACTGTCCGCTGTCCCATTTCACAGACGACAACCAACTTTTGTCCGCCCTGCAGTGAGGACCCTTGGGAAGAGGAACCCGACCCTGAGACCAGAGTCCCAGGGATTCTGTCCACACAGACGTGGGTAGCAGCAACCCCCAAGACACTGTTCTCTGGAGGGTTCTCACAGCACCTCAGGAGGCAGCATCAGACGGCATCCCTGAGGAAGACAACACACAGCCAAGCCCACAGGCCCCGCCTTACCTTCACTACTTCCCCACCATCCACCTTCATCAGCTGCCTCAGGTTCTGCTGCAGCAGATTGGTGTTGGATCGCCACTTCAGCAGCCCCAGCAGGTCCACTGGGAACGGAAAACCAGAATCAACTCCCGCAGTCGGCACACCACCGCCCCCCACCCCACCCCACCCCCATGCCTCGTGCCAGGCTCTGGACACACCGTTCTTTGAACAGAAAAAAACAACCATTTGGAAAACATCACCAGCTAACTATGTCACTACTTTCTAGCAACTACGCCTGATGGCCAGCATGGCTGAATTCATCATTTCCAACTCCAAGAAAAATGATTTCCACATGGCAGCTTTAAACACGCGCCAGAGAGCCATTACCAGTTCTGCCGAAGTTCAGCACATGGGTTTGCACAGGCCGGGGCTGGGATTCGATCCCTGGACCTCCCGGTTGCAAGGTAAGCGCTCAACCTGCTGAGCTCTCCCGGCATTCCCTTCATTGGTAATCGAAAGGGAAATAATGAGCAAGGCTCCATCGTGCCCAGACATGGTGGTCCCAGGGTGAAGGGAGATTTCCATTCCGCAAGAGTTACCAGTCGTTTTGTTTTGTTTTTCTCAATGGGGACAGTTAATACTGTGGGTCCCAGGTGCACAGAGTTAGGGGCACTCAGATCTGAGGGAGGCTGAAGTTAGCTCTGCACTGCACATCTGAGAAAAGGCACAACGAGGCAAGCGAGCAGGGGACCTTTGAGGACAGGAGGCGCGTTTTCAGCACAGAGCCTGCCAAGCCCCCAGCCGCTACCCAAGTCAGACCCGGCCCTCCCTCTGCACCTCATTCCCGGGGAGCCCCGCAGCGAGGGCCTCCATAAGGCTTTGTTTTCTGACACCCCCTCTCTAATTACACTGTAAGCTAACTGAGGAGAGGAATCGCATCTCCCATTTCCTTGAAATTCCCCATAGCATCCAGCATAATTCTCAGAACCGAGACGGGAAATGCAAACCCCGATGAATAATTCAGCCCCAGTTTCCCCCTCAGCACGGGAAGCACGTGGGAACAAACCCCAGTTTCAGAAAACGGCTCTCACACGAGAACCTGGGCATCCGTGCTGAACGCCCGCGGCCCGTAAAAGACAAGCCGCAGGATGACCCGGTTTGCTCAGTGAGCAGCATCACATCGGAATCTCCTTGTTGCCCAGCAACGGCTGTGGGAGCCGAGGGTGCTGACTCCCTGAGTTCCCGGGGAGGGAATGACGGGGGTGCGGGGGAGGCTGGTGACATTCAAGGCGCTCCAGGGTGAAAGGAAGGGTGGGCAGCACCCCCCAGAGATTTCTGAGAGTCCGTACCCCGGGAATTCCTAGTCCGCAGTCTTCCTCCCTGTAGCGGGGGAGGGGGTTAGGAGGGTGGTTCTGCGGGCGGCTCTCGCCACCGCGCTGCCACCCAGAGCTCGGTGCTGATGGGGGAACCACGTTCCCGTTCCAAACGTGCTTTTGGAATAAGAAGCGGGCTTCCCACACAGCGACAACGACAACACACAGCCGCGCTCCACAGTCCAGCACCGACTGAGCAGCTCAAGTGCCACACGGGCATGGGGGGTGGGGGCGCACAGGACGGGCAGCCTGTCCCTGAGTTAAATGGGACCCGGGGTACAGCCACCAGGCCCGGGGACTACCAGAGAGGCACATCCGTATGACAGAGAGTGGACGGCCATACCCAGAGAGCAACAGGTCATCTGTGGGGCACCCTCCCCACCAGCCAGGCCCACGCCAGCCCCTGCCGTGCCGGCTGCATGCCCCCTGGGCACTAACCCTGCCAGCTCCACCGGCTTCCGAACCCAAGGCCCCGGTTAAGGATGCTCATTTGCTTCTAGGCATGAACGCACGGCCCACGCTACGGTAACCCATAATGCTTAGAGTGAACTGATGTTCCTGAAGTAACATTAGAGATGTTATCTGAAGGGCTCCACATGTTTGATGACTTAGTGCCACCCCCCAGCACCCCAGCACCCCACATGCACTCGTTACCCCGGAGACCAGGGTGAGACCAGCCCGGTCCAGGACGGACGGCACAGACAGCCAGACCCCGGAGCGTGTGGGAAAGGCCCACACCCCCCACCCCCAGCACACTCTCCACTACAAACAAGAGCGGCTGCCAAATGATGGCGTCCCTTCTGTCCTGTTCGTCCTGTTCAAGTCCAAACGATCACTGTCCCTAGGGGAAATCCGAGACTGCCGCCAAGATGCATGGACAGCCCCCCTCAGGGACACAATGCGTGACAGCAACAGACATCAATCATCCAAATCCCTATCCGGCCGTGAGGAGCAAAAAATTGGATTTTCAAGCTGAGTTTCCAGAGAGCACAGAGTCACTCTGCACAGCTGCGATACTGTCACGTTTGGGGACGTTGAAAGGGAAGATTTGAGCACAGGAGCCGCAGCCGCAGCCAGGAGGTGTGCTCTGCACAAGATGCGTCCCTGGCCACACGGCATGTCACTGGGGAGGCCGGGAGCCGAGGTAACCACACCACGAGGGTATGTACCTTTCGTCCTACACACAGCCCTCCCAAAGTCCCGTGACACAGGCACTATGAGCAAGTGTGCAGATGAAAGGAGGTGCAGTGGACCTCGTTCAAGGTCATGCCCATGATTGGCCCAGGGCTCAGGCTCACCCAGGTCTCTGGGCTGCCGCCAAAGCATGGGAACTTCCCCTTGAGCCAGGCCGCCTTGCTTTGGACAAAACGCCTTTGAAAACGTTAACCTATTCCTTATCTGTCTTTAAAGCCAATCCTTAGATCCAGATCGGGGTGTGCATTTTAACATCTAACAGATGTCACCTCCTCTTTCCTAGTCCACGGACGTCCCCCTGGGCCGTGACTGAGGAGGGGAGTTGTGGTGAAGGGTGCATGGCAGTGTTCACCCACCCACGGAAGCCCCTTCCCATCAGCAGACGCCACAGGCAGAAACCTCGGGGGTGGGCGTGCGAGGGTATGTGCCCCCCAGTCACGTGCGTGCAACCCCACTCGTGTGTGCACAACCCCTACTTACACATGTGCGCATGCCCCCCCATGTGCACATGCCCCCCATGTGCACAACCCCACTCATATGCGCATGTCCCCCTCGTGTGCGTGCACCCCCATCGCACGACCCCCCACTTGTGTGCATGCACCCCCCCTCATATGCGTGTGTCCCCCATGCACGTGTCCCCCTGTGCATGTGTCCCCCGTGTGCGTGCGCCCACTCATATGCGTGTCCCCCCCGTGCACGTGTCCCCCTGTGCGTGCGCCCCCACGCACCGTTCTGCGTCAGCTTGGTGGAGCACACGAGCGTGGACACCTGGAAGGAGTCTTTGCTGATGGTGCAGCTGCCGAGGCTCTGCAGGCCCTTGCCCGTCGCAGAGTGGCCCTTCTCCTCCAGCTCCGCCTTGGTGGACGGCAGGCTCAGGTACGTGGCCGCGTCCTCCAGCTTCTTGGCCTCGGCCTGTGGGTCGAGTCGTGCAACATGTGGGCCACCGTTCACAGTCAGTGACCCCCGCAACTCTGGGTCCACCCCTTGTTAGCCTCAATCCTTTTAGCCATCGTGATACCTGCTCTCTATCGTTTGCTAAACCATGTAGTCAAACGCTTTCTCTAAGTCCTATCAAGTAATCCGTGCTAACAGAGCCCGTCTTTCCACAGCATTTCTATATGACCTGCTCTCCTCAGGAGCAGCGACAAGGCTGGTCCTCGGAAGTGTGTGTTTGCGGAACTAAATGCTGTGGGTGAGCAGCCGTCCCACACGGGTGGGACGTGTCAGCTCAGGCCGGGAGGCCCAGGCAGGCACGAGACAGTCGCAACATCGCAGCAACACAACGGTCTACCTTGTAGACGATAAGATCATGCTCTCCATCTCTCAGAGTGGTCCCGTCGTACCTCATCAGCTTCACAAACGCGAGAGCAAAGATCTTCTCAGACTTGTCTTTGGCTGCAACAGAAATCAGTAGCCAAGGTCAAGTGCCGTCGTGACAAAATAACATTGCCCGATGGACGCTATGGGGGTGATCTTCATGAAAAAATTATAGAACTGTATTGACCGAGGTTAAAGGAAACCTGAATATGTGGGGAAACACAAGGTTCACCAGCAGGAAGACTCATTATCATAAAGGGATCCGTTGTGGTCAAAACCATGTGGAAATTCAAAGCAATTCCAACAGAAATCCCATGGAAGGCAGCACGTGCAATGAACTTCAAAGGTCATTTCAGGGTCAAGAGCCAAGTGGCAGGAGGATATTGCAGGAAAGCCTGCAAAGGCTAGAATCCAAGGGCAACTGTCCAGTGATACTGATGAAGTCGGTGCGTTTGTAACACACTGACCAGTGGGAACAGACAGGGGCTAGCGACACGAGGCCATCGCAGATGTCAGCCACGGGGCAGACCATTCGCTGAGAAAACCCGCTATCGATACGGAAGAGCAAACCAGAGGGAGTCCTACCTCACACCCCCACTAATACGCATCACTGGGGGCTGACAGGGGGAGTGAGAAACTCAGTCTCCCACCAGGTATCTGTCCGCGAAACTCATTCTCTCATGTCAACCAAGTGTCTGCTGAGGTGTCCCCTGCTCCAAAGTGACCACCTGCCTAAAACAGTAAGTTAGCAGCCTGGCCACACGCCTTCCCCTCACCTGACTTGTTCTCCTTCAGGGTTGCTGTGGGCTGAATTGTGTCCCCTCGAATTCTGAGGTGAAAACCCTAGCCGCCCCATGTGACTCCAGTGGAGGTAAGCCTGTAAGGAGGTGCTTAAGGTAAAATGAGGTCCTAAGGGTGGACCTCTGACCCCCCAAAACTGGGACTTCTAGGAGAAGAGGGAGAAGCCTCCGCTATCCTCGGCATGTGAGCCCATGGCAAGAAGACAGTCATCCACGACCTAGAAGAGGGTCCGCTCCAAATCACGACCCACTGGCACCCTGACCTCAGACTTCCAGCCTCCAGAACTGTAAGGAGAACAACTTGTGTCGCTGAAGCCTCCCCGTCTATGTGATTCTCTTATGGCTGCCCAAGTGGACGAAAACGACAGTCCTTACCACCACCAGATTACCAGGGTGTGCATGTGTGTGCATGTGTGTGTGTGCGTGAGCGTGCACACATCTGTGCACATGTGTGCATGTGTACATGTGAGTGCACACACCTGTGTGCTTGTGCGCATGTGCATGTGTACGTGTGAGTGCGCTCACCTCTGTGTGCATGTGTGCATGTGATGTGTACATGCATGTATATTTGTTGTTTACTGTTAGCTTCATCCACTAGACTTTGAACACTGCGTGCAGTGTGATTTTTCACTACTGTTTCCCCAGTGCACAAAATAGTGCCCACTGTATAGCGGGCACTAAGCAAGTACTCGTTCTCATTGGGGAGATGCCAAACGCATGCATGTGCTTTCAGGTCACAATGGAGACAGAACCAGGTGATTTGTTAAAAGGGCAATGGTGGGAACAGGGACAATCTGGCCGGACGGCTGGAAAAGGTCTCCCTGAGAAGATGAATGACATATAAGCCAGGATATAGGCCTTCAGGGCAAGAGCTGGACAAGCGCAGAGGCCCGGAAGTGGGACCTGCTTTGGTTGGTTGGGGGCCAGCAAGCCAGTGTGGCTGGAGAGTAGCGGGCAGGGAGGGATCCCTGTTGGGCAGGGCCACGCCGGCAGGAGTGGGTAAGGAGTGTGGGCTGAAGACACAGGCTCGCCGTGAATTCCTCAAGCTGCAACCTGAATACAGCACAGACACACTGAGTTTCAGAGCAGGAGGAAGCTTTAAGGTTCTGTACCCCACATCCTCCGCTTAGAGATGACAGGACAGAGGTCAAAGTGGGCAGGAGCACACATCCACCCCCACCTGAGGCGGGGGCTCGAAATATTTACCGTAAGACGCCGCTGTGGACGCTTATACAGCTCATGCGTCTCCGTATCTGGTGTCCAGCAGTACTTGGCACACAGTAGGTGCTCAATAAATGCTAACTAATTAGATGGATGAACGTTAAACGATTGGCCAACCAAGAACACAGGGAGGAATCAAAGTAAGAAATACGTATCTTAGGAATCAAAGGAAAACCTTTGTTGAAAGGCACTAGACCATGTAAAACACCGTATTGTTCAGGTGAGAAAGAACAAATCCTTCCAAGTTAGGGCTGACTGGAAAAAAAATAAAATAAAATAAAAAAACAGAGCATGTCTTTGAAAGCAGCCATGATTCAGAAGGACACGGTGACCGTACCTGTCAGCCGCGGGCTTCCCGGATCCTACCATCAAGCATCATAGAATAAAAATGCTCGCCTTTTATTAACATTGTACATCCCCACGCCACGGGGAGGGCTGCCCTGGCTACATGCTCATTAGCGGCCATTGTGAGCGAGTCACAAAGTTACAGCACGGCAGGGGCCGCGGGGAAGGTCGCAGCTCCAGGAGCAGCAGGGGTGCCCCACCCCCGGCCCCCTACAAACCTGGGGACCCAGCTCCTGGCAGGCAGGGCCCCGCAGGCACACATCTGCTCTCACTCATGTAAAACGTGAGCGGATGAGTCTGGAATGGCTAACAAGTTGCCGGAGAGTGTTACGTCTGTAGTTCTGTCAGTGCCAAACGGTCCAGCCCCCAGGACGTTTCCCAGCCCCAGAAGCTCCCTGCAGGGGAAAGCAGCTACATTTTGCTGGGAGGGAAGCGGGCAGGGGGGTCTCTGTGCTCCCCACTCCTGATCCAGAGTGTGTGGGGGTGGGGCCGCGGGAGCCATCCTGCTCCCAGCAATGGACCGCCCGGCAACGTTGTCTCAGCATCGCACTTACAATGCTCAACACGGCTCCAAGCCCCCACCAGCTGCCCGGGGAGGCTCATTAATTATGCAAATGTGTCCTGGTCTGTCGGGGGATAGCGTCTTGTCTATAATGAGTACTTAAAACTGACAAGAAAAACAAGGATTTTGAAAATTAAAATGCACCAGACGGTACCCCTCTCTGCCCTGGCATGGTTTATTAATTAGAGAGAATGAGCTGCTTCTAAGGGGAGGGTATGCTCCACGTTGGAGGCAAAGTGGCTGTGGATTCCAGAACTCAGCCCTTGTCCACTCGGGACCTGCAGCCCACCCACACAGCCAGGGGATGGCCGACTCCCACCCACTGCCAGTTCACTCCTGCGGGGTGCCGGGCCCCCCACTCCTCCGGGCCTCGGCTGTGGACAGACCTGTGCCCAGTGTCTCCCCCGCACACACCCAGCTCTGCTCACCCGCCCTTCTGCCTTCCACAAGACCCCCCAGGCTGTCCTTTCCATGCGGTTCTCACAGGTGACCTCAACCCTCAACGCAAACCTAAGCTCTGTAAGACCATGAAGCTCTCCCGTGATCAGCTCAGCGAAAGACGCAGCACCATTTCCCGGGAACAGGGTAACGTGAGACACGAGCCAGAGTGTCAAGATCTCGTTGTGTGACGGTAACCAAGTTCTAGAACAATCTAGACCAAGTTTTAGAACAATCTAGACCAGTTCTAGAACAATCTAGACCAGACGGAGGGCGGCCCCTTGAGTTTTGCCCCCAGCGCCCCCCTGATGCACGTGGGGGGAAGGGTGTGATTACTCACAGTCCTGCGAGGATCGATGGCGGAAGGTGAACCGGAGGTGACTGCGGTTGACATCCTCGATGGGAATGGCCACCTGGCGGCGTGGGAAAGGCAAGTTTACACCTTCTCCCGACACCCCCTCTCCTTAACAGCTTGGTTCCATTTTTAATTGTATTGTTTTGAAAGAAAGTGAGACAGAGAGAGAGAGAGAAGGGGAGGACCCAGAGCAGTCTCCATAGTTGTACATAATGAGTGGTGACATGGTTTCATTCCACACAGGTGGATGTGGGGCTGCATAGGGCAGGAACCGAACTGGGGGTCTCCTCAGGGGAGATGAGAACCTTCGCTGCTAGGCCATCCCGGTGGTTACCAGTTGTGCTGCAGTTCAGCAAATGGGTTTGCACAGGCCAGAGCTGGGGTTCAATCCCCGCACCTCGTGATCGTGAGAAGCACAGCTGCTGAGCTATCCTGGCCTCCCCACTTGAACAGCCCAATTGCACTGGGAAGCCCCCGTACGACTGACTGCTCGTGTCTTAACTGCGGGGCTGAAAACACCAGGCACCTCCTCCCCCAGGCAGCGTTTCCGAAGACAAATAAATGCCTTTTGAAAATTTAAAGAAGATTAGATTGTAAAGGATGACAAGCCAACTCCGGGACGTCTCACAGTTTTCTAACTGGTCTGATCTTCACTGTTCAGATCTGTTTTTAAAAGTCGCCGTTTTCTCTCTTAGCCTGACCCTGAGGGTCCACGCTCCGTCCCCAGCTTCGGGCCTGACCTCCGCACAGGACAGAAGCTGTGTGGCTGTGACTGGTGGTGACAGAAGACTGAATGCCTGCTGCCTTGAAGGAAAGACTGTCCCTAATCCACATGTCTAACATCTGCGTCCAGCCAACCGCCAACCTGGTTTTCAAACCTTCAGGCCCTGGGTGGGTGTTGGCTGGTGGTCACCGGGGTGGCGTGGGCTGTCAGCAGGGGGCATCATGAAAGGGAAGACCAACATCAGGGACTAGGCCTGTGCACCCTGCAAAACGCTCCTAAAATGTCATCTCTATTTTTTATCCATTTGGTGTAAAGACAGCATCTCACATATAAAACAGACCCGGGGAGAGAGAGACGATAGCAATCTTTAAAGGACTGTGTCATTTGTCTCCATGAAGGTCCCTTTTTAGGTCCAAAAGGAGATGAGAGTCAATGTATCCCAAAAAAGGGCCGCACGGTTCCCTAGCAACCCTGCGTCACTTTGTGGGAAGGTGGTCCCATGCGGCTCAGGGTGCACTCGGCCAGCGACCCCTGCGACACGGGACTGGCCCGCGACACGAATGTGCATTCCATAATCAAGCCCCCCGGGAGGAAATGGCCAGGTGCACGCTACCTTCACCGTCTCGAACCAGCGCGGCTGCTTCACTTGGTAGTAAATCACGGACTTGTATTCTGAGATTGCTTCGTCACCGGCGCCCGGGAAAATCACATGCTTTAAAAAGAAGGCACAAGGCGTCCAGGTCAGAGCGCACAGAGCCCACACCACCTTGGTCTGCCACCTCGCACCCCGCCAGCCGCGCTAGGAGCAACGCCAGTCGGCGCAGCTGCAGATGCGCTCACCGCGAGGGCAGGCCGGGGCCCTCAAAGGCAGAGAGCCGGCATAAAACCCTGTTCTGGGGCATCGGAGGCCCCGTGGGCTCTGCTGTCCTCCACCCTCCTTACCCTCACCCGCCATGACGTCCCCATTAGGATCTACACGCAGGACGTTGCCGGACGCCCTCGGTACGTCTAGAATAAAGGGCTACAGACAAAGCGTCGGAGGGACAATACTCCCTCATGCTCCTCTAGCCGTGAACACTGACCACGCAATGCCCGCAGGTGCCATGCTGCTAAAGCTCAATTAGCAGGGGCGGCACTGCCCAGTGTGACACTGGACCTAGGCCACCCAGAGAGAAAGGATGTCCCCAGCTCCTGGCATAGCTGAGCCTCCCGCACACACACAGAGGGCTGCCCTCAGCCGTGGTCCAGAGAGGCAGGCAGCAGGGACGCCCGCTCTGGTTGGCCTCGGGGCCTCAGGGGAGGTGGCCACATCCTCCAAGCAGTTGCCAGGACATCCTGATTGACCAGCTCCGCCTGCCATGAGCTCGCGAGCTGGTTCATGCCTCTGGGCCTCTGTCCCCTCGTGTCTCAGGTGCTAATGATGGCATGTGAACTTCACGCGGGCAGCTCCTGGGACAGGCTGGCGGCCAGGACGCAGTGGGAGCCAGTCCTCCAGACAAGCTGGACAAAGGGACGCAGGACCAAAGGCCGAGCCCTGGAAACGCGAGTGGGCCTATTCGTCTTCCAGAGCCGAGCCCGGGGGCATCGCCGGCTACAGACATCATGACAACAGCACACACCTCCAGTCGTTTTCCGTCCTCATCGTAAACAGACACCGTAACTTCCACATTCTTCGCTGTGGTTTTGCTTCCTTTATCAAAGTCTCCTTGAACTAATGTTACGTAGATATCATTTCGAACATCACCTGGGGGGTGAGGTGGGGAGGAGGGGTGAGAATTAGACCTTTAAAGCCAATCCATTATTTATCGTGCAACTGCCAACTGTCTAACTCGCTACCTCTCAGAGCAGAGTGTCATAAATACTGTATGAGACGATTAGGGAGTGTGTTCTGCAAAACAGTCTCAGCGTCTAAAGGCGTGACAAAAGCAGTTTTCGTCATGGTCGTCAGACTTTTCAAGGCCCCTAATTGTCTGCTTGGTCCTCCCCTGGGTGGAGCAGCCCCAACACCTCTGGGCAGCCTGGTGGGCCCAGAGCAGCCCCAATGCTGCTGATGAGTTTGCAAGGACCCACCCCTGTCTAGGGTCCGCGGTGCACTGCGGCCACGTGGCCAGCCCTTCTTAGACCTCTGGCTGTGGTCATCGGGGGGTGTCTCAGTAGCCAAAGAATAACATGGCATCTACAGGCACACCGAGGTAGCCTGGCAGCACTGGCTTGCTCTGCATTTTACTAAGGAGGGGAGTGAAGTGCTGACTCTGCATTTGAAGCCACAGCCCCTGTCCTGAGTTGCCTGAGATCAGGGACACAGGAGGGGACTTGGCAGGGACTTCCTGCCTGGATCTCTCCTCCAGGCGGGCAGCTGTCAGGGTCCTGAATTGGGGAGAACCAGAGAACAGAAGGGGAACAAAACAGACCAGAGCATTTCCCTTTTTTACTACAGTAGAGTTGACATGCAATACAGACCTGTGCCCTGTACATTTTAAAGTGTGACAGGCCATAAATTGTGCAGAAAAAACAACAGCCCATGACTAACCGGCTCAGGGTGCTTCTTCCCACTGAGAACACACGAAGCCCCCCGGTACCGGTCCGATGGGGACAAGCAAGCAGGTTCGAGCTCAGCATGAGTTTGGGGCAGCGTCACTAGCCCGTGTCTGCTCCTCTGCTGTCCCTGTTGGGCCACCCCCCACTGGCCAACCCATCTGCTGAGCTGCAGGGCACAGTAGGACAGTTCTGTCCAGAGCAGCAGATCGCCTTGCTAAGCAAAGAACAAGGAACTTTCAAGAAATAAAATCCCCTTGGGTTCTTGTTTTTCCCTTTCTTTTTAATGCTCTATTCTGGCTTTTAATGTATCCAACTATTAAGTTTTCATTTAAAAGTCATTATTTTAATAACCCCGGTGGGCCGCTACCACAGCCACAGAGCTGCTGGGGAAGGAAGCGGGGCCGCACCGTGAGTGACATTCAGAATGATGGCGCACAGGGCCGGTGTCCTGCAGCGAGGCTGCCGTCCCGGGACCCGCCACGAGTGAGCGGTGGGAGCTGGGCCCAGTCACCTCACCTGCCGTCCACTCAGCCCGTCTCATCGATAAGGCTGCGTAGCCGGTGGGATCTCTCGGCCTGAACATCCTACCCGAGCACAAAAGCCATCATCCAAAAGCATGACAGCAGCGTCACAGAGACCTGATCAGCCAGAGGACCAAACCGTCCACGCTGGGGCCGGAGGACCCAGGGTCTCCGCCTCCCACAGGCCTAGAGATGCGCACCACAGGTCAGCCCAGCAGTAACCCCCGTTCTTGGCAGGGTAACCCCACAGACGGGTGCTCACAAGAGGCCCTGGGCCAATGCCTCCCCGGCTCCAGGGCCCTCGCTGCGGGGAGGACGGAACTAGAGGGAGCTATGGTGGCACACAGAGATAGCCGGCCCTCCCCTCCACCTCCTCGCAGCCTCCAGCCACCTGCACAGCTCCATCTGCTTCCCAAAGATGACCTGCAGGACCTCCGGACTCCGAATGGTCAGGGGAAAGCAGAACAGCCTGTGGCAGAGGGGACGGGCAGGCCCTGTCACTCAGCAGACATGCAGGGACGATGCACAGGTTCTCCCAGGCAACAGGCAGGGACTCTGAGTGAACCCCCACCCCCACCCCACGCCTTCTCTCCCCCATGGGTACGGCGGAGTCGCTGCAGCCTGCCAGGGAGGGCCCCAGACACCGTGGGGATTCACTCAAGCTAGAAGCCCTCGCTATGGGAACCCCCACTCCCAACTAGCATGTGGAACCCATTGGCGTGACGGTCAGCTGTATGGCTTCCCTGTGAGACGACAAGGAGGCAGACTTAGGCTTCCTTTTTGAAAGTGTGTCAGTTCTAAGGGAACCACGACCACCGTGAACTACAAGTTCCCTGGGATGCCCTTTGAACATGAGGACATTCCTAAGGCCACCCGAGACAAAGGAGATAATCTATAGACGTGCCTCTCGACTTCACATGCAAAAGAGACAGCTGCTACGATGTGCAGATGCATGCGCGGCAGTCAGACTTCACTCACACAAGCAGCGGAGGTGACACCATTCCCGACGGCGCCGACGTCACCTTCTTCCTGTGCAGTGACTCGGTCTAACCAGTTTCAGACTCTTTAGCGTCGCTTTACCAGACAGAGCATACCATGACCCACAACCATCGTGACAGACAGAGGGAGTGGAACCAGCGTGCCCCCAACTGCCCTGAAGCAAACAAAGCAGTAACTGTAGCGGTGAGTGCACCGGGCGGCCACCTCCCCCTGCCTGCGTGCCACCGAGCCCAGCAGGGGAGGCCGCGGGCAGTCCCGGGTGGTTCGGCCCATTTCCACTGCTCATTAGTCGTGTGGCGTTGGGCCGTGGCTTAATCCTGAGGGGCATGTCACTGCAACGCCAATCTGTCCACTTCCGGGATCCTTCGGTGGGTCAGGCACGACGATTAATGTGAACTCGCTTGTCCCTGTTACCACATTGTCAGGACTCGCTTCCTACAGGGGTCCCCCAGGGTGCTATAACCAAAAGCTGCTGCTTCCCACCCCTCAGGGGGTCACCCGTCACTCCAGCCATAGCTCCCGCCCACAGAAATGACGCAGAACCCGCTGCTATACACACCCTCTGCCGACCAGAGCGCCTCCTGTCACCGTCCCCAGGGCGGGAGTGCTGTGACCAGCTACCAGCACCCCCAAACACCGGCCCCACACACCCCACAGTCAGAAACACTGAAGGAATCAGTTCTTACCGGGCATGATAATCTCCGGGAACCCCGTTTTCCGAGCCACTGCTGTGGTCCTATCCACTAAATGAGGAAACTCCTTTCTAATCTGATGGATGTCGCCAGGGAGTAATTTCAGTGTGACCCACAAACCTAGGAAAACAATGGATGCACGAGTCACATTCTACTGTGTACGCTTTTAAAAGAAGAAATCACACAACCAACTTCAATGAATGAGCAACGTTCACTCCACAATTCAGTGTCCTGGGAGGAAACGTGGGTGTACGGGGGAGAGAGGGGCCAGGAGAAAGGGCCTGGCCCAGGGGAATTATCTACATCTGACCAGCGGGGGGGACAGGACTTGTGCTGGAAGTGCCCGGGGACAGGTGTGCATGGAGCAGCAGGTGTGTGCAGAACAGCAGGTGTACGCAGAACAGCAAGTGTGCGCCACGTCTGCCAGGAACAGGGACAGGTCTGAGCTGACATGCAGCCCATACTGTGCTCACCGAGCCCTGTACCCGGGGGGTCGTGTGTACCTCTCCCCCTCACCCCAAGATGGGGCCCCCCTTTTGTAACCCACAGAAAAGCACCACAGGCCAGCAGCAGCTCTGGACCCACAGGACAGGTGAGCTGATAGACCCTTGAGTGGCCGGACATCTCGCTCTCTGTCCTCTAGAAGAGCAAGCCAAGTGAACAGGACACTCACAGAAGTACAAGGGGCATGATCACCGCCAATGACATGGAACCGATCCCTACAGGGCAACCAGGATACAGCTAAAGGTCCTCAGATCTCAGGAGCAGGAGTCCCCAAACCTCCCAATGGAATGAATGTTTGCAGCTAAACCTAACTCAGAGACATTTTTCCAAGCCTTTCAGTGTGTGATGAGGACATTTTCGGGCGGGGTGGGGGGGTGGGGTGGGATCTAAGGTAAAGAATTAAGGAGAAAACAGTTCATAAGCACGTCCTAAAATCCTGTCGTTCTAATGCCTTTTCTTTCCCACAAATACCAGCATGTTCAATTATCTTAGTTCATAAACAGTAACTCAGTGACGCAGCTCACTTTGTTTTAACACAAGATAAACACAGAGATTAAATTTTCCTGATTATGGTGGGCATAAAACACTTTCCTCAGGGGAGAAAAGAAGGCCAGTTTTCAAAGGAAACGCGCATTTGGGGTAGACTTCGCTTAACCAGAATAAGTAAAAACGAAAGGAACTAGCATCCGTTATGTCTCAAACAATAGGAGCAGATGCCCGGGGGTGTTTGAAGATCCACTGTCCCCAGAAAACAGCCAGCACCTCGGGGTTCGGAACAGTTTGGGCTCCGTAGAAAAGGCGCTGTCAATTGTGACCAGTAAACTTGATGTAAACCCGGCCCAGGCCAGAGCCCGCAAAGGAACTCAGACCCCCCGAGCCGGCCAACACCCAGGAGCCTGGAACACTCACTAGTTCTTGGTGAAGGTGACTGTTCCGCCCTCCCCATTCTGCTCTGGACCGGCCGGGTGGGGCAGCCTCAGTAGCTGCTGATGGGAACACGGAGCCCGTGGGGTCAACCCCGCGGCCAGCAGCCCCTGCTGGGCCGTGTCCCCTGAGTCATAGCTCTCTCAGCTCCTCCTGGGAGGCACAGAAAGATGCCCCAACCAGAGCCTGAAGAGCTTGCCTCCCTTCCTGGGGAAACCTGAGGCCGGACATGGCCCGGGGCATTCTGGTTCAGAGGCCCTGTGGTCCTCTTGGAAAGAGTCCACGTTCTTGTCTCTGTTCCCACAGTGACCTGCCGACAGCCCTCCTGCCCTTGGAGTTGAAGGGACCGGGAGCCCTGTCCTCGGCTCCCTGGCCTCTGGTGTCACAGATCTGGCCGCAGCACCAGTGACTCTGACAGAGGCAGGCTTTGGGCCCTCCTCCCACGCAGTCTCCCGCCAGCCTGACACCCATCCCCCTTCTCCTAGGTGACTCTGTAATAAAAGGTTATCAACACTCTGAGGACGCTGCAGAAACAAGGAGACCCCGGGGGGAGGGGGCGGATGGGAAAGCTGACAGTGGTTGCCATGAAAACAGTACAAGTACAAATTGGGAGGGTCGTTGATTTGTGAGAAGACGGGTCCCGGGTCAGCTTGAATGGCTCTGTGTATACAGGTCCCATTTCCTTAACATTTGGGATTTGGGGGGTTTGCTTTTGCTGTTGTTTGTCGCTGGGGTGGGTGGCGTGTAGTTCACACCAAAAGAAAGCCCAAGGTCCCTCCCTCCCAGTGAAAAGCAACAGAACTGAATGCCCCTCCAAAACCATCTCCAGACTCAATTCACTCTCTCCTTTAGAACAATGGGAACTGAATCAAGAGCCCGGTTTCTCGCGAGTCTAGTGATGTAAGGTCACTAGACAGTGAAGCAGGTCTGGTTCACCTAAGCCGGACAAGTATATGTAAGCCTGCATCTAATCGGGGACTGAGACATGGATTTCGCTACCAGCTCCCAAAGCAACCTGTGCTAGGATGCTGAAGGTGACTTCCCGTCAGGCTGGAGGTGGGGCCCGTCAGCAGTTGGGTCCTGGCTGCCCTCCTGGCCCGCCCAAGTGCCCAGCTGTCACCAGGCCAGGTGATTGACTCATTGCCTCTGCCAGCAGGTCAGCAGCTGGGAAACTTGTCAGCCTGGGATCAGCAATGATGAGTGCAAGACAGAGAGGGAGGGAGGAGCAGCCCCTTCAATTACACGACTGACAGGGAAGGTGCGTGCAACGTGAAGCCACTTGCTCAGGAGGCCAGGAGCAGAAGTCACAGAAAGCAACATGGCTGTGATTAGGACAAGGCCGGCAAGGAAACCCAGAGAAGAGCCCATGCGGAGGTGGGTTGGACGTCTCCATGATTCTAAACACAACGAGGTGAAGTAACAGCCAGGGCACAGTTACTGCATTCGATGTGAAATCATCCACATGCTCTTTACAAATGGTTACAGGACGAGAGGAGATGGCTGCGGGAGACTGGGGAAGGCGAGCCAAATGCATTGCATCCAGTCTCATCAGCTCTGCTTTCCCAACACTTCATTGTATCCCACCCGGTCTCCCCTCCCATCTAGGAGGTTGGCTCTCGGCAATGCTTTCAAAGATGATCAGTAAGAGAAACCACACATGCTGTAACACATCACGGACAGCAAGTGCACACCATTATCCAACACTGCCATCAACAGCAGCAGCATTACCATCACCATCATCTTCATCACCAGCATCACTATCATTATCATCATCACCATCACCACCATCATCACCACCATCACCATCACCACCATCACCATCATCATC
>PVKE010006619.1:0-53653 GCA_004027555.1 Craseonycteris thonglongyai | reverse complement strand
TAAAGTGTTTTGCAACATCATTCTGACTCTTGATTTGGTCTGACAGAACTTTTGTGGTCGTGGAGAATTGGCTAACTTCCATTGTGCACCTTGACATTTTGTTTCAGGGTCATTTTAATACACCCATGTTTCATCACCAGTGATAACACAGCCCAAAACATCATCTTGCCTCTACAAAAGTTCTTGGCAAACTTTGACTCTCTTTTGCTTTTGTTCATTGGTGAGCTCCTTTGGGACCATTTTTACACACACCTTCCACATGCCAAGATTTTTGGTTGATTTTCCTATTTCTCTATCGATGTTGACTTGGTCTGCTATGCTTCTCACAATCAGCCAACGATTTTGACAAATTTTTGCAATGTTTTCATCAGTTCTACTCATTACTGGCCGCCCTGACCACTCTTCATCAGTGAGGCTTTCTCTCTCCTCAGAAAAATGTTTAATCCATGTGTCCATTGGTGTTTTCTTCATGTCATTATCCCCATCAACTTGGACTAACATGTCCCTGATTTCACTTCCACTTTTGCCAGGTTTAACGAGAAATGTAATGTTTGTTCGTTGCTCTAATTCAAGCTCTGACATTCTCAGGACGTCACACAAAAACACACAACAACAATGGATGCTATTCAACAAGAAACCACCACATGTCCACACAAACACATCTGTGAGACACTGATATCGCAAGGCTATAAAACCTGACTGAGTTGTTTGTACAATGCTCCCAATGTAAGCACATGGTGGCAAGGTCACAAACTTAATTGTCAGACCTCAAAAGCACCTTACCTACACTATTTCACTTTCTTCTCACTATAAACCTATGGAATACGTACTATTATTGTACCTTCCATCTTCCTTGTAGGCAAGGAACATGAAGAACAGCACTATTAAGAAATTTCCTCCCAATCACAGAGCGTGCCAGTGCAGAAGCAGGATTTGAACACAGGAAGTTTGCTTCAGTCTGTGCTAGTTCCCACCTCACTCAGAGGCCAGAGAGAACTCAGAAGGCAGAAGTAGGGCTGATGAGAGGAGCGAGCTACAGGCAGATGGAGTCTGGCTCAGAGTGTAGAATTGCAATCTAACCATCAGCAGTGCCTGCACACGGAAGAAACTGCCTCGTCAGATGGTAGACTGCCCATCTCTGGGGGTGTGCAAGTAAAGGGCAGACTGTGGGTATTGTAAGGGTGTCCTAGATGTCATCACAAATGGGGAAGCTTAGGCTCTGTGACCTTTAAGGCCTGCATTCTGTGAGTCTATGAATAGCTTGCTTGGACAGCATAAAAAAATGAAGAGGCGACCTTGACACGGGGTAAGAGGCAATTAGATGCCCCTTGGGAAGACACCAAGGGGCCACTCATGCCAGTAACAACAGTCTCTGATAGCAGAGCCAGGAGAGGGGGGTTGGGAAAGAACTCTTGCCTCCCTTAAGATTTTCTTAAAATTAAATAAATAGGGGAAGCCAGGATGGCTCAGTTGGTTGAGCGCTCACTTTGCAGCCCTGGGGTCCAAGGACTGAATCCCAGCCCTGGCCCATGCAGACCCACATGCTGAACTGGGGTGTGCTTCCCATGAGGGAGGCCCCCAGCCCAGTTCCCGCCCTGCGCGGCCCCGCCCACCTGTGTGGAATGAAACCGTGTCAAAAATTGATGACATACAACTATGGAGACTGCTCTGGGCCCTCCCCCTTCTCTCTGTCTCTCTGTCTCTCTGTCTCTGTCTCTCTCTCTTTGTCAAAAACAATAAAATAAGTCTTAAAAAATTAAATAAAGAGTTGGCAAATAATATATCATTATTAAAAATTCAAATGATACTAAGCAGATTGAGTAAACTGAAAAAGTTTCCCTTCCCATCACTTATCCCCAATCTTACCCTCTTTCCACAGAAGTAACCACCATGGCCAATGGGGGGTATTCCTATGAATTTTTTTCTATGCTGAAGTATATAACAGAAATACACAGATTTAAAAAAACTTTTTTCTTTAAATGGATTCATGCTATACTTATTGTTCTGCAACTTGCCTTTTCCATTTAATATTTTCGGGAGATATTTCCAAGTCAGCGTGTAGGGAACAAACTCTTTCTTTTGAACTGTTTAATGGGATGCCCTGGTACAGACGGGTGGCAGAAGGCTTTGCAGGGGAGGTGGTGGAGTTCTCTTCAGGTTGGACATGGAGATCCTGAGTTGCTCAGTTGAGAGATGGGCATATTTTGAATTAAAATTGTGAATGCACTTCTGAAAGGATACAAATGCTGGTATAGCCTTCAGTGGCACATAACAGCTCTTGTGTCCTCACACCTTTACTACAGCCATGTATTATGAATCTGATGAGAAGATGACCAGATTTGCTACTTAACAAAACAACCAACCAATGACTCAGGTGGAATTGAGCTGTGACCTAGAGCTGGAGACTCTGAGATCTCCATTCTGGTACAAGACGCCATGGACGTCAGAAGCTCACTTCTGCATCTGGAAGGGCCAATCACAGACTTTTCAACTTAGAAGACACGGACAACTGGGAACGTTTGACAATACGACAGAAAGAAGCTCTGGGAGTTATCTAATTCAACTCCAGAGTCCCAAACCCTGGCTGGTATTAAAACTCCCTCCATATCATAGCTGTTAAATTGCTCTGTTTTGCTTACACACGCCAGTGATGGGAGCCATCACCCTTTGAGGCACCCTGCTCCATCCTTGGGTATCTCTGTTGTTTAGAAAGATCTTTAACAACAGAAAATAAGAGAGAATTCTCACTCTGGTGATTTTAAAATATGCTTGCAAATTCTTTGCCACTTCTCTCTTCAAAAAGTGCCGCCTAATTCCACTCCCCTTTAGAGTAGTTGTGCTTCATGACTCACTTCTAACACAGGCTATTGGCAGAAGTGACTTGTAGCTTCAAAAATGAGCTCATAAAAGACATTTGCAGCTTCTTCTTTCTCTACCTTAGGTTACTTGCTCTAGGAGAAGTTAGCTGCCATATAGTGAGTGAGAACACTCAAACAGCCCCATAAAAGGCCCCAGGGCAAGGAGTGGAGGCCTCTTGCCAATAGCCATGAAGGGAACTACCTTGGAAGCGGTTTCCCCAGCCTGGGTCAGACTGCACCTTGATCCTGAGCCAGACCACTTAACCAAACTGCTGCTGGATTCCTGAACTTCAGTAACTATGAGCTGAGCTCAAACACATTTATTATTGTTTTAAGATGCTAAATTGGGGGAGGAGTAATTTGTTACACAGCCAGTGATAACTGATACACTCACAAGTAATGTTGAGCAAAAAAAGCCAGACACAAAAGAACACATGGGGTGGGTGGGAGAGAGGGGGGGGGAAGTAGGGAGGGGGAATCAAACATAGGGCGATGGAAAGTGAGCTGATTCTGGGTGGTGAGCACATAATGCGATGCGATGTATAGACAATGTAATGTGGAACTGTACACCTGGAAACAATATAATTGATATCAATTAATGTCACCCCAATAAATTTAACCAAAAAAAAAAAAAAAGAGCACATGCATATGATTCCATTTGTATGAAGTTTAAGAACATGTAAAACTCATCTACAGTGATAGAAAGCAGAATACGATTGTGTATGGAGGGTATTGATTGGGAGGGGGCATGAAGGAGCTTGTTGGAATGCTGGATACAGTCTATATCTTGATCTTGGTGGGGATTACACAGGTGTATATATGTATAAATCCACTGAGCTGTCCACTTAAGACATATTTGCTTTGTTATATGCAAGTTACACTTTACTACAAAAGTTAACATAAATAGGAAAGGGAGGGAGGTAATAAAGAAAGAAAGAAAGTAAAAACTTGTTCCGTACATAATGCAACACATAGACGATGTACTGTAGAACTGTACACCTAGAACCTATGTAATTTTTATTAACCAATGTCACCCCAATAAATTTAACAATAAAAAATAAAGAATGAAACAAGAAAATCATGAAAAAAGTTGTTCTTTGCATGAGCTAGAATCTGTCTCTCAGACAGATTCCTCCCCACCCCACCTGCCTACCACCAACTGGGCCTAACTATAGAAATATCACCTGTTTTTATTAAGAGAAAACCATACGCCAGGTATTGATTAAGAGATCACACATTAAATCTTCTAACAATCCTATTAGGTTGAGTATTGGTATTATTCTCATTTTATAGATGAGGAAACTGAGGCATGGATTCATTAAGTGACTTTCCCCAGTTACAAAGTAAGAACATGTCAGTTCTGGGGCTTAGCTGGGACTTGACATTTTGTTTGACTTGACGTGTCAGAGATTTGAATGAGTCATCCCTGGGTCATCCCATCTCCTGCCTGGAAATCTCCTGGCTTCTCAGAACCGAGTGCAGCCTCCAGTAGGGACCTGACATGGTGTGAGATGGCTGTTGTCACAGATCTATGTTCTGATTCATTCTGATCTGCGTAGGCAAAGAGTTTTCTCTACGTCTTTTTTTTTTCTTCCTCTCATTTCCACTGACTTTATCTCATGACCTGAGAAGGTCAGTAAAAGAACATAAATGGCATTTAGATGAAAAGAGAGTGACACATGACTGTCCTTTCATCACAGAAACTGAGTAGTTCCAGGCTGAGTTACTGCAATGCACAATGAGACTACAGACGCAAAAGTGACGCACAGACCAAGAGCTGCTGCTTAGCGGGTAAGGAACAAAACAGAGAGCCCACTAGTCAAAAAGTCTTGCTCTTGGCTTTTGAGAGTCTTTTCCTTATATCTTACAAAACCAAAAGTATAGGGTCCAGCAGAAATAATGCCCATTTTTTATGAGCGGTAATCTATACCAAATCTTCTATTACAAAATCATAAGCGTGTAATTTCATAGCAAAACCATAAGGGCGTTACTTCTGCTGGAGCCTGTATATTCAGCCTCATTTGAAATAGCACTAGCCAAGGATGCTGGGATAGCTCAGCAGGTTGAGTGCTTGCCTTGCAACGAAGAGGTCTGGGGTTTGGGTCCTGGTCCGGGCCCTGGTCCCAGCCCTGACCTGTGTGGGCCTATATGCTGAGCTGCGGTGTGGCTGGTAACTGCTGGGATGGTGGTGGTGGTTTTTGCCTCCCATGCAGGAGGCCCCTGGTTTGGTTCCTGCCCTGTGTGGCCCCACATCTACCTGTGTGGAATTGAACTGTGTCTAAGGTGACCAGACGTCCCGCTTTTGGCGGGACAGTCCCAATTTTTGGAAAGAATGCACGACAAGCTAGGGAATGGCGGGAGATAGACCAAATTTTTAATCAAAAGCCCCCTCCCCCCCAGTCAATGGTGTCCCGCTTTACCAATGTTAAAATCTTGTCACCTTAACTATGTCACAACTAGTGATAAGCAGCTATGGAGACTGCTCTGGGCTCTCCCCCTTTCCCTCTCTCTCTCACCTCTCTCAAACAATAAAATAAATCTTTAAAAAATAATAAACCAACCAATGTCACCCCCAACAAATTTAACAAGAAAAAAATTAAAATTACTATTAAAACTAATCATAATAAAATAGCATTAGCCAGCTGCCATAAGTACATAATCTAAAATTAAGGGGGTGGTTGTCATGTGTAAAAATCTTCAGGATCCTATTCCAGCATAGCTTTTGCTTTCTTTCTAAAATTATTTCCATTAAGAAATCCAATCTGGAAAAACAAGAAAACACAATCCACTTCTTTTAGCTTCCTTTCAAAATATTAAGCACATCTCGCTGTCAAATATTGGAATGAAACATGAGGAACTGGCCAAGACCCCCCAGACCTTGCACGTATCTTCTTTTGGGGAGAGGGTCACATCTGTTCTGAGAGGCAGGGAGAGTGCCCTGTGCGCTGAGGGTCCAGGGGGAGGGCTGCTGGAGGGAGCCCTGTTGGGAGTGAGGAGGCGGAATCCAGAGGGGCAGAGACCACCATTGGGATACGGGCAGCTTGGGGTGGACGGGCCTGCAGAAGCCCCATCTGTAGTGCCTGCTCCCTGGAAGGTGGAACATCTCAGCTCCAACTCAGCCCTGACACTAACTTCATCTGTGACTTTGGGAACATCCCACTCCCTTTCTGATCCTCAGTTTTCCCACCTGTAAAAGGAGGGCTGGACTCTGTTTTCTCAGTGCCCTGGGCTCTAAGTCAGCATCCCTCGGGCCCCTCCCACTGCCTTCTCAGGGCAACTTCAGGCGGCAACAGAGCAGAGCTTGGAGATAAAGAAAGCCTGGCTGAGTAAACAAACAGTCCCAGATCCTGGTTCCCAAATTTGTGTCCTGAGCCAGCCTGGGAGGCTCAGAGTCATCCGGGTAGAATGCCCCCGTCCCTTTCTTTGGCCATATAAGGAAAAAGGAGAACAGAGACACTGACACAGGTTACGGGGCACAAGGGCTGAGGAGAAAGCTGCAGCTGCAAAGACCTTGGTGACTAACCAAGAATGAGGAATAAACCAAATGCCACTCACCACCTCCTTGTTGTCACAACCCCCAGAAGCCTAGGGCTGGGCCATGCCCAGGTGTCCGGGGACATACTGAGAGGTGAAGGTGGCCTTCCTCTGAGCCTCAGTGGCAGAGGCCCCTCCCCAAGACTGGCCTCAGCCCCACCCTTCGCCTCCCCTGCCAGGCCCCACCCAGTCTCCAGGCATATGGGAGTGTTCCTCCATAGGTCCCTTCATCTGGGAAGTAGTCAGGGTCTCCCAGACCCTGATGACTTCTCCCTGACCCCAGTCCTCTCCCATCCAGCTGGTAACCATGTCCCCAGAGCACTACTCTGATTGGTGCACAGAACAGCCCATCTTCCCTTAACCTACCCATTCAGAGACCCTTGGACTTCCAACTCCCTTTCTGGTCTTTCTCTGGGGACACCATTAGTCATGTTTGGATGGGCTCTATTCCTTCTTTGTCCATGTGGTTCTGGTCACTTGAGATGCCATGGCCTCTACTTCACCCTCTGAGGTACTGTCCACACTACAGGCGTATTCTAACACCACTTCTTCCAAGCAGCCCTCCCGGATGCCTGCTCCTGACTGAGTTTACTCTCTGCAGTGGAGCTCAGGGCCCACTGTCTGTGGCTTTCTGGAATGCCTCTGATGACCATTTCTGCACTTATGTGTCTTCCCATGCAGCATAGAATCCCTGGAGGGTAAAGCCAGAGCCTCATCACACATAGCACCCAGCACAGCCTTGGGTACAGCTGGCACTAACCAAATACTGAGATAAACCAAAAAAAAAAAGAGGCTCCCAGGATGTTGGAGCAGGTGGTAAGAGTGCTCTGGCCTTGCACCAGGGGAAAGGGACAGCTGAGAAAAGCCAAGTGAGGTCTATGGGGAACTACAATAGGGTTCACGAGACCAGACAGGCAAGCTCATGGACTTTGGAGTTCTACAGACCTGGGTTCGAATCTTGCTTCTGCCACTTATTTACTCTGTGACCTTGGGTGCATTCCATAGCCTGCCTGGGCCTCAGTTTCCTCATCTACAATATGGGGATGGGTTCTGATAACCACTTATGCCATCTGTATGAGCATTAAATGATATAAAGGATTCATGGTACCTGCTTAGTAAATGAACTCAGAATAATGTGTGTGCTCCCTAGATCAATCGCCTTTGGGATAATTACAAAAGTTAATTGCTGCATAGTTTACAAGTGTCATCTCCTTACAAGTAGATTATTAGCTCCATTTACAAGTGACCTCAGCTCAGGAAAGTGATTATTCTTGCACTGGGGTGTCCAGCCAGGGTGAGCCCAATAGTCTACAATGGCTCGTTTTAGGAGCTCTGGGGGGACAGTAGTAATAGCTGCCACCACAATGACCTGAGGCCATGTTCTAGGCCATCTTTGGCCAACATTCTGCCCCTGGAGTCAGGTTTCAGCTGGCACTGGATAGCCCCTGACTCCACGCCTTGCCAGGCTTGGAGTCATGATTAGCCAATCCCAGGGTTTGGCCCAGGACTGCTGCCAAGCCTGCTGTATGCATTTGTTCCATAGGCTATACCCCTTCTACCTCCAACAAAGCAGAGTCAGCAACAGCCAAGGGAGGAGCATAAAGGGTGGGAATGGATAAGTTAACAGCAAGGCCACTGGCATGTGAGGCATGCAAGGAGTCCAGTGCAGCAAAATCACGTGACAGGGCTGCTGCAGGCTTATGTGCCTCTTTATATGAATTAGAAAAAAATTACCCTCCCTGGGTGAACAAAGTCCCATACCAAGGCTCAGAGAGCAAAATGTGGGTTGGATTTCATCCTCTGGCACCTCACTGTGCAATGAACAACATGCACAACGATCCAGGCACCAAGCAACACTGCACAGCCAAGTTCTGAGCTGGGCCCTGAGATATGACTCAGACACAGCAACAGCTTCTCAGAATCTCACAGGGAATCCAAAGTGCTAGGAGAGCACAGGGAGGCAGCACCTAACTCTCACTGGGGGCAGGCTTAGAAGGGCCAGGATAGGCTGACGAGAGAAGGCAGCAGCATGAACGGTGGCTCTCAAAAAAAAAAAGAAGGTTGGGGATGGCAGGGTATCTCAGCAGGTTGAGCACTTGCCTTGCAACTGTAAGGTCCCAGGATCAAATCCCAGCCCCGGCTCATGCAAACCCATATTCTGAAATGTAGCACAACTGGTAACTGCCAGGATGGTGGCAAAGGTTCTTGCCTCCCATGTGGGAGGCCCCCAGTTCTGTTCCCACCCAGTGGGGCCCCACATCCACCTGTGTGGAATGAAACTGTGTCACAACAAATGATGTACAACTATGGAGACTGCTCTGGGCCCTCCCCTCTTCTCTCTCTCTCTTTCACCTTCTCTCAAACATTAAAATAAATCTTAAAAAAAAAAAAAGTTGGACCTGTAGTAGTTGCCAATGGCCATAGTGTACATGTTCCCACTAGGGGCAATTCCAAGGGGCCAGTGTGGCATCACTGAAAGGTGGTTCAGGACAGATGCACACAAGCAGTCCATGCAAGCTGGTTGAAGCTGGCTCTAGACCACCACTGGCAGGAGGAGAAGCTTCAGTGGAGTCCAGAAGGAAGAGGAGGATTTCTCCAGGCAGAGAAGGGAGTAGGAGCAGGGGAGGATGTCCCAGCAGGTGAGGATGTTCCAGCAGGACAGAAAAACAAGAGCAAAGGCATGGAGGTATGAAAGCAAGGAGGGAGCAAATTATGAAGTTTGGAAGGGGTATGATTGGGAAAGAACCACCAAAGACTTCTGAAGGATGGTAATGCTTTTGAGTTCTTGACCTGGACAGAGGTTACATGTCTAATAAGATTAAGATGTGCGTTTAAGTTTTATGTACTTTTCTGCATGTTTGTAATACTTTACAATAAACAGAAAAGGTACAAATAATCTCATTCAGGGATAATCACTATTTAAGTTGTCTTTCCATCCAGTGTCTTTCCTATGCACACATTTATATGACCATTCAGCAAAAATGTTTATGAAGTGGGGGGGGGGGGGAGAAAATTTCCTACACACACACCATAAAGAAGAAAGCATTTTAACATGAGAAGCAATATGATGTAAAAGAAGAAGTGTGGGTCTGGAGTCAGAGAGACCTGGATTCAAATCCTGCCTCCTAAAGTACGAATTTGGTGGCCCTGAGAAAGTTGCTTGTCTTTGCCTCTCTAAGCTGTTTTCTCTTCTGAAAACTGAGGGAAAATACCCACACCCTGCAGGGTGGTTGAGAAGAGCAGAGATGATGTGTATCAGGTGCATAGCACAGAGCCTGGCTTATAGTAGACCCTTAATACAAGTAACATACAAGATATTTTATATGCAAGATATTGATATTAGCATCAGCTTAAAAAGTCAGAACTGATAGAATTACCCTGACAATAAATGAATATACCATGAAAGGTATAAAGAAATGATAACCCCATAAAAGTAAAGACAAACTAGAATTTTCCCAGAGAATAACCTCAAAGGTAAGGAGACTCAAAAACCCACTGAGTAGGGGTGGGGGTAGCTGAAGAAAATGGAGTATTTAGCCTGGTGAGGAAGATTCCAATGGTTTATAAGACCTGTGGAACAGATGCATTCTGTATGCAACAGAGAACAGAATTAAGTCCAACAGGACTTACAGAGAGCTAATGTCTACACATAAGGAAGAACCACAGAGCGGTGAGGAGTAAGCCCCCATCACTGGGGGCACACAAGCAAGAGCTGGAGGCGCACTTGGTGGGAATGGCAAAGAAGGGAAGTGAGCATGGTGGAGGTCCCCCTAAAGCTGGGCTCTGGAGCTTTTATAGTCAGCAGCAGCTGCTCCATCCGACAGCATGCAGGAAAGTGCAAAACAGCCAGCATCATGTAGTAAAGGGCTTTAGGAGATCCCTGCCCATCTTACCTGGTTATCAATTTTCAGTTCCACTAAAGAAGTGTTGTACGGAAGAGCTTCCACCAGGCGCAGGATCCCAGCTCCAGAAATGAAGTTGGATTCCACGTTCAGTGTCTTCAACACCGTGTTTTCCTTGAGCATCTCAGCAAGGGCCTTGAGCCACAGCAGAAAAGCAAGGGTACCTGTGAGTCACCCTGAGCAGGGATGGAGGCCCTCTTGGGTAGAACCTAAGACCCTGAGGGAGCCGTGCCGGCAGCAAGAGTCTCTTGCATATGTACACTGCTCAAGTCAGGGACCAGGCAAGATGATCTCGAAAACTTCCTTCCCCAAGCACAGCTGTGTCTCTCCTCCCCTCCAGCCTGCCATGGCTCCCGCACCCCTACTGAAGAATACCATGCTCCTTAGCCTGCATCCAGAGCCTCTCTTACCTGGTTCCACTCCCCTGTTCAGAGATGCTCCCTGATGGTAGGGCTACGCCCAGTTCCTTGGGCATGCCCAGTACTTTCCCACCGCTTTTGCTCATGTTGTCCCAGCCACCTGGAATGCACCTTTCCTTTCTGTTTCACTTGTCCAAACGCTGCCTGTCCTTCAAGGCCATTCTCAATGTCCCTTTTTCCAAGAGCCTTTGATGACATTCCTAGCCTAGCTGTGGCCTGCCCTCTTGAACCTCATAGAATTTATTCATAACTTCCCTTGTGGAACTTATAGTCTTTTATTTACATTATTTATATACTGGTGTTATCTCTATCATTAGACTATGTCCTCTTGGTGGGCTGAAAGTTCACCTTATTCATCTCAGGCTGCCCACAGTGCACAGTGCTCAGTACATAGCAGGTGCTCACAGTCACTGTTCACTGAGCAATTAGTAAAGTCCCAACCTCCCTAAACACTCTCCACTTGTCTCTTCTATTTCCCTGGTGAAATTCCACAGAGTTGTCTTTCTCTTCACCTGAGCAGCAGAGAGGGAAGCCTGAGAAACCACCCCACTGGGCAAGTGACCAGGGCAAATGGAAGGAGAGGCACTCAGGTGGCCCCCAGCACGTTTGGGAGGAATTCAGCCAGGGGGTGTAGATGACAATCAGAACCGCTGAAGGAAATGAGGCAATTAGCAGTTGGTGGAAAGAAGGTGTCATGGAGGAAAGGAGACACCAGCAGCTGATAGGCCAGGATGTACAAAGAGTGGGCCCTGGTCGTCTGAAATGATGATCTGAGCCAGGAATGCCCTTCCCACTGTCCCTGCTTGCTGAGACCCCACACGAGACTCAGCTTGCAAGAGCCTTCCTGGCTGAAATCATCACATCCCCCCCTAAGCACCCCCTACTGTGTGACCCTAGGATGACATGTCACTTCTCTGTGACCCTGAGTATGTTGGACCCTCCTGATGGGTGGGGGGGGGGGGCGCTCAGTTTGTTTCTCTCCACAGCAGTCCTCTTGCTCCCTAGGCCTGATAACCAAATATTTAACACCCAATAGGCAGGTGCAGCAGGCTGATCCCAGGGGACATGCCGAGGGCTGAGCGGGTCCTAGCGGCATTGTCCAGCCAGGTGTCAACTCTGTTTGCTGGACCAGAGTGGAGAAATCAGGGGGCGGGGTGGGGTAGAAGAGCTGGGGCAGGCAGTGGGGGCACGTACAGAGCTCGGGCAGCCTTATTTCATAACTGACCCAGAGCATCTCAGTATTGACAAGGGACATGCTGGTATTAACGAGCTGACATCAGCTGTTGGCCTGGCACAGAGTCAATGTCCCAAAAATGTTCATGGAGCTGAGTGGCAGTGGGGGTGGGGTTCTTGGTTTCCATAAAATAGCTATGTATAGGGCCTGGGGCTTTGCCAGCTGTGTCTCTATGGACAAACTCAAGATCTACTGAAGATCTATCCAAAGGTTTCCCACTGGCAACAATGAGAGACTACAAGCTATTTCTATTATTTCAGAAATATTAAAGGAAATTGTCCTACCTATTTTAAAAATCAGAAAAGAATCGGTTGCTACTACATAGACTTCAAAGCAAGGAAAATTATCAAGGATCAAGCAGGGCATTACATAATGATAAAGAGGTCTATTCTCCAAGAAGACACAGCAATCCTTACTGTGTATGGACCTAACCATAGAGCATCAAACTATGTGAGGCAAAAACTAATAGAACTAACTGAAAAGAGAAATGGACAAATTCACTACTAGAGTTGGAGATCTCAACAGCCCTCTATCAGAAATATATAGATCTAGCAGGTCAAAAATGAGTAGGGACATAATCAAACTCTACAGCACCATTAATCAACTTGATATAAGTGACATCCATATACGATTTCATCCAACAACAACGGAATGCACCCTTCTCAAGCTCCCATGGAACATTCACCAGGATACACCACATTTTGGGTCTTAACAAATTTAAAGTAATAGAAATCATACAATGTCTTTTCTCAGACCAACAGTAGAATTAAACTAGAAATCATTAACAGAAAGATAACTGGAAAATCTCAAAATATGTGGAGATTAAACAACACATTTCTAAAACAAAACAAAAACCTACATGGGTCTAAGAAGTAATCTCAAGAGAAATGAAAAATTATTTTGAACTACATGAAAATGAAAGCAAAATTTATCAAAATTTGTGGGATGCAGCAAAAGTAGTGCTTAGAGGGAAATGTATAGCATTGAATGCATATATTAGAAAAAAAGGATCTGAAATCAAAGTCTAAGTTTCCATCTTAGGAAACTAGAAAAAGAACAGCAAATTAAATCCAAAGTAAGCAGAGAAAATAATAAGAATTATAACAGAAACAAATGAAATTGAAAATAAGAAATCAGTAGAGAAAAATCAATGAAGCTAAAGGCTGATTCCTTAAAAAGATCAATAAAATCAATAAGCCTCTAGCCAGGCTAAAAAACACAAACAAAAACAAACAAAATATAAAATAAAAATAGAGAGAGAGGACACAAATTACTAATATCAAAATAAAAGAGGAAATATCACTACAGATCCCATGGAATGAAAAGGATCATAAAGGAATATTATGGACAACTGTACATCATAATGAAATGAACCAAATCCTTGTAAGACACTTTGCCAAAACTCACATAAGAAGAAATAGACTATTTGAACAGGCTATTATCAATAGGCCATTATCTATTTAAAAATTTAATCAATAATTAATAACCTTCCCAAAACAAAAGTACCAGGCCTAGATAGGTTCACTGGTGAATTCTATCAAATATTTAAGAAAAAATGATGCCAATTCTCTCTCAGATAATAGAAGCAGAAGGAATACTTCCTAACTCATTCTTTGAGGACAGTATTATCCTAATTGAAAACCAAAGATATTACAAGAAAATTATAGACCAATGTCTCTCATGAACACAGATGCAAAAAATCCTCAAAAAATTAGCAAATCCAATAATGTACATAAAAAAATTACACACCATGACTACGTGGGATTTACTCCAGGTATGCAAGGCTGGTTCAATATTTGAAAATCAATTAATGTAACCCATCACATCAGCAGGATAACAAAGAAAAATCACATGATCATATCAATAGCTGTAGAGAATGCAGTTGACAAAACCCAACACCCATTCATGATAAAAACTCTCAGTAAACCAGGTATAAAGGGAAAATTCCTCAACTTGGTAAAGAATACCTACACAATTACCATCACACTTACTGTTGAGAAACTTGAAACTTTATTACTAAGATTAGGTACAAGGCAAAGATGTACCTTCTTGCTACCCTTTTAGACATATAGCTAATGCAATATAAGAGAAGAAAGGGAAACAAAAGGTATGTACATTGGGAAGAAAGAAATAAAACTGTATTTGTTTGCAGATGATTTGATTGTCTAGAGAGAAAATTCAAAAGAATTGACAAAAAAAAGCCCCCTAGAACTAATAAGTGATTATAGTAAAGTTGCAGGAATACAAGGTTGAAATACAAAAATCACTTTCCTTTAAACCAGGGGTCTCCAATCTCATCTGGCCCGTGGAGACCTTTTTATCTGAATAAAATAATATTAAATAAATAATTAAAAACAACATCTATGTTTTGATTCTTTTTTATTTGGACCTCGAGTGTGTAGTCGGCCCCCAAACTGCTGTTTGATAGTTAATGCGGCCCGCGGGCTGAAAAGTTTGGAGACCCCTGCTTTAAACTAACAACAAACAAATGGAATTTGAAATTAAAAACATAATAGTAGTTACATTAGCAGCCCCTCAAATGAAGTACTTAGGTACAAAGTGAACAAAATATGTACAAGATCTATTTGAGGGACATTATGAAAACTCTGATGAACAAAATCAAAGAACTAAATACTTGAAGAGATACCGGTAGTCCATGTTCATGGATAAGAAAATGCAATATTGTCAAGATGTCAGTTCTTTTCAACTTGATCTATATAGGTTCAATATAAGCCCAGTCAAAATCCCAGCAAGTTATTTTGTGCCTATTGACAAACTGATTGCTACTAAATGGTTAATTACCACCCAGGTTAAGCTAGTTCCTGTACTTTTGACTTGCTATTAGTGTGTAGTAATCATACACGTACTACTATCCTTTAGTTGTCCTCATGGCCAAATGAGAGCTGTGACTGTCTTGGTCACAGTTGTATTTCCAAAGCCTAATTCTGTGCTGGGCACAGAAAAATTCTCAGTATGTGCTGAATGTTTTTTGTTAAGATGACAACTTCCTTTGATGACAACTTTATAATAACT
This sequence comes from Craseonycteris thonglongyai, assembly GCA_004027555.1. Lineage (NCBI taxonomy): Eukaryota > Metazoa > Chordata > Mammalia > Chiroptera > Craseonycteridae > Craseonycteris > Craseonycteris thonglongyai. The sequence goes on along the minus strand of PVKE010006619.1, from coordinate 38,673 downwards.
ACAATATTAATTCAGACAGCAATATTTTTAAGACCTGGATAAAAACAAACAAACAAATAAAATTGGTCATCAGAACCCACTGATGAAAAGAATCAGTTTAGATTTGGAGAAACTGAGGCCCAGGGAGGGGCAGGCCCTTACCCAAAGGTGACATGCTGAAAGGAGAAAGATCCAGCTTTAGGCTTGCATTTAAATCTCAGCTCCACCTCTCACTTGCTCTACAACTTTGGACAATGCAAGCTGCCCTACACTCCACGTTCTTCATCTGCCAAGTAAGGAGACCTGTACTGCTGGGCTCGGGAGTGGTTGTGGAGATTAACTAGGATAAAGTACAGATGGTAAGTGGGTAACAACTACCCTATCCATGTCCTTTCCTGCTCTAGCCCAGTGCCTTTCACCACACCACACCACACCACACACGGGTCTTCATCCGTGCCATAAGGCTAGTCCTGAGGCCACAAGCATCAACCCTTCTGTTTCTATGCCCACCTCACCCTACCCCCATGCTCAATGCAACAGAATAGAAAGGTACATACATACGCCACCGGGTCATTGCTCCGTGTGCCCACGATGCTGAACTTCTTCACGTGAGAGTTGGTCTTCAGGGCTTCTGCGTATGCCTTAAGAGTAGGTATGGGGATATTCTGCAGGGAGAGAGGCAGGAAGTAACCAGTAGCCCCTGACAGGGGCAGGTTGGGCAGGCAGATGGGGGTGGGGGTGGCAACTCTCACACATGCAGCCAGATTCCTAGCAAGTCTCTGACCAAAATGCTAAATGGGCAAAAAGGGGTTTTGGCTTTGCTTGCTCCCTGGCTTTGCTCCAAGTGGCAGAAATTTGGAGAGAACTTTCTGGTAAACAGGTTGAGAAAACCCTACCTGACAATTTGAGGTAGGGCCCACAACTCTCTTTGTGTACACAGAGACCAGAGAAGAAAACGTGAAGGCAGTGGGTGCAGAGGGCTGTGCCAAAGGGTCAGCCGGAGAGTGTGGGGGTGGACAGGGGCTTGGCCTCCGCCCCAGCAACGGGCAATGCTTCTGACTCACTCTGTGACTCTGGGGAAGTCTCTTCCCCTCTCTGGGCCTGATTCTGGCAAACAGAGGTTGGGGGTACACCAGATGATCCCTAAGGGACATCTGTATCCCCAAAGGCCTCAGCCCCGCTGCACATCAGAGGCTCCTGGGGAACTCCCACAAAATGCTGATGCTTGGGCCTGCCCCAGACCAATAAAGGCAGAATCTCAGGAGAAGGTGGGTCTGGCCACTGGCATATATTTTTTAATCTCCTCAGGTGAAAACTGCTGATCTAATCCAACTGCCTCATGTGCAGAGGGGAAACTGAGGCCTGGAGAAGACCAGGCCCTTGCTAAGGTCCCCTGGTGAAGGCGCAGAGCTGTGGCCAGTTTCCACACCACCATGCCCTCTGAGCTGGTGTTCACTGCCAAGGTACAAAGTTCTGAACAGTGCCAGCTTCTCCCACTGGGCACAAGGCAAACAATAGAGGCACCTGAGAGAGACCCTGCCTGTGTTTGAACGGCTCTCATTTCAGGGTGTCACTCTAGCTCCCCTGGGAGCACAGCGTGAGAGCCCAGGTGGAGAACAACACTGCAGGCACAGGTTTCCAAGATTGGACCATGGGGCTGGCAGCCACTTAAACGAAAGGGAAGAGGAAAGAGGAGCTGGGGGGTGAGGAGCCCGCTTCTTGTCTTACCCCCACAACCCGCCCTGAACTCATCCCACTGGGCTCCGGGCTGAGCAGGTGGGCAGACAGCTGGGCCTGCTTCTGAATTCCTCCTGCAGCCTGTCCAGGGTAGGACTGCCTGTCCATCTGTCCCTCCTCTGTCCTTGGTGGTCACACACAGGCAACGTCCAGAGATACAGCTGACAGCTTGGAATAAGTCATGGGACGTCTGGGCCAATGGCTCCCTCCCAGGGCACAGGAAGAGGCTGAACGTGTGTGTGATGCAGCTGCAGCAGGGGTTCAGGGGTGGCCCCTCCCAGGGCTTGGTTATCCCATGAGCCTGGTGGGCACTGGACTTTTTCAGCCTTGAGATCCGGCACAGCCCAGTGGGTGCGTATGACTCACAGCTTCATGTCAGAGAAGCTCTGTGTTTTGAATAACATGGCAGGTTTCCTGAGTTGAAGCTCAGCTGGCCCAGGATGAACATCGGGCCCTGACGTCAGTCCTCCAAAAGGAACCAGGACCCCGGGATGTCCACCCCTCTTAAAGGTTTTGCCCCTGTTCCTGATCCAGAAGTACCCAGAGCCCAAACAGGCCCTCGATCTGCCTGCGCAGCCAAGCCTGGGCCGTCTGCATCAGGGTGACACACACATGGATTTCCTCACCCAAAGGTGAAGTGAGAGGACAGGGACTTACCCGGATGTTGTTGAGGTTAACCTCTTCAAGTTTCGGGTCGTTGCTCTTTATCCGTTCCAGTGTTTCCTCCACGTCCGTTGAGTTTGGTTCTTCGTCAGGCACAGGCTTGTACTGTGTCGGTTTGATCACACCTAAAGTGACCCACAAAAGGGAGGGGGATCACTTTCCCTTGACACAAGGACACTGGAAGGAAGTGGCAGTAGAGTCCAGGGACATGTGAGGGGTGTTGGGCCCTGCTTGGACTCTGCGCCTTTGACATCCTGCAAGAACTGGATGAATTCCTTAAACTCTCTGAACCTCAGAGTCCTCATCTGCAGAGTGTGAACAGTCACTCCACCTCAGTGGGCTCTTGTGAGGATAGAAAGAAGCCCGGATGGAAAAGAAATGTATAAGGCCTTCCAGAGGGGGGCTAATGATCCTTTTGGCACCCCCATTTCTCTCTGGGGCCAAAACGCCAGCTTGGAACAATGTGCAGGAGCAATTAAGACAATGCAATGTCGGCACAGCAAGGGACAGGGAGACTTGTGGGACAGAAGCGGCACCCAGAGACAGACCCAGGTGGATGTGTGGATGTGTGTGATCAAAGTGGAGTCCCAAACCTGTGGGGAAAGGACACACTTTGCAAAGAATGGTATTAGGACAATGGAATGGCCATTAAAAAAAAAAAGAAAGTTTGAACTCATCTCACACCACACACAAGTGGATGCAAAAGTTACATCTGAGAAGTAAACCTCGGCAACTTTCTGAAGGAAATATAGGAGGGTATTTTTATAATCCTGGGATAGAGAAGTTTTGTAAATAAGACACAAATCCTAGGAGAATAAAAGGAACAGGTGGATAGATCTGACTATGTAACAATGTACAACTTCTGTCATGAGCCTGAGAGAATGAGTGGGCAGAGGAAGCAGGAAGCAGGTCAGCGTCCTTTCCAAGGTGTCCTCACGGGGGGCGGGGGAGGGCCGCCGACCCTGGTCAGGCAGGGCTTGTACTCACTGTTGAGTCCCTCCTTGTTCACGATGGAGCTGCTGCCCAAGGCCTGGTAGTACTGCTGGTTGCTCATGAGAGTATGCATGCCCAGGATAGCTGCGGGGACACGGAAGAGGCCCATGACTCACCTCCCCTCACAAGAGTCTCCCAGGCACAGACAATCTACACAACCCCCCAATTTTTGCTCAAAGAAATGGCAAGAAGCACTCGCATTATGACGTTCGAATCTTATTTGCCTGTCCTTACGTGACTCTCACATCTCTGTCCCCAGCTGAGACCTCTAGTTGCCAGCCTCAGATTCCCAGACGTGCCCCATCTCCCACTGGCACGTCCAGCCCAACTTGGCCAAAGAATTGCTCATCCTGCCCAGCAGCAGCCTCTTGCTCTGGATCACCTTCCATCTTGTCATCCTGCCTGTCCCTCAGGGTAGAACTTCACTCAAATGGCACCGCCCTACCAAGTTTCCACCCTCCCAAATAGTGTCTCTCCTCTGTCCCACCTGTCCTGATTGAGGCCTTATCATTTCTCAGCTGTATGGCCACAGCTGTGTGGTCACTGGTGTCCTGGCCACCCCTGCATCACTCAGCACAGAGCAGCCAGAAAGAGCTTTCTGGAAATGCACATCTGACCACATCATTCCTGAGCTCAGCCATTCTTTCATTCATTCATCTCTTCAACACTTATTGAGTGCCAGCATCGTGTGTCCAGCTCCAGGGCCTAGGGGGACAGCAGAGAACAAGAAAGACAGGGTCCCTGCCCACACAGCTTATCGCCTGCTACGGGACAGAGCCATTGACAGGTGCCCACACAACTAAAAACACAAGCACAGACTATGGGAAGCGCTGGAAAGGGAAAGTTCAGGGTGTGCTGGGAGAATGGAACAGAGGGCCAGGGGAGGGGTGAGTGTTGGCCACGTTAAGGAAAGGGAGGCAGAACATTCTGGGCAGAGGGAATGGCAGGTTGGAAAGCTCGGGCCGTGGAAGGCCAGGAGGGTGGGGGAAACAGAAGATGGACAGAGATAAAGTCGGACGTGTGGTGGACAGCACAACACCCCCACTCACCGAGCGCTCCCTGCAGGTCAGAAACCCTGCTGCACATCAGTGATTGGTTTGGTTGTGCACTGGAATTGCTGGGGGATCTTTAGAAACTCCTGAAAGCCAGGCCTACCCCAGACCAATTAAGCCACAATCCTGGGGAAGGGAGGCAGGCATCTGCCTGTTTTAAAGGTCCCCAGGTAGTTTCAATGGGCCGTCAAGGTAGAGACCAAGGTAGAGACATTGTCCTTACAACAGCCCTTGGGAGTAGATTTTATTCAAATAGGCAAAGTTGGATCGTACAAGGTCTTCTAGGTGGAGGAATGAGGAGGTGAGATGTCTTTTTAGGTACATGCTGGGAAGCCACTGAGTGGAGCGTGAGCTGGTTTGGTTGTGACTGTCACTCCTGCTATGTGGAGAACTGATTAGGAGGGAAGGGGAGGACATGGGGGATGGGAGGCTGGCGCAGCCATCTGGGCGCAGAGACCACAGCACCTGGCTTCGTCGGCCCTCCCTGGGCTGGCCCTGCACAGCCGTGCCCCTCCCACACACCCCCTCTGCTCCGCCAAAAACGGTTCCTGCTCAGTAGAATCTCCTGGGTCTGCCAAAGCTGTCCCCCCTGCTGGTGACCCTGTCTTCACTTGCACTGCCCACTGCTGAAATGCCCCCAGTTGTGCTGCTCGATTTAGCACATAAAACTACAAGACACCCAGTTCAATTGGAATTTCAGATAAACAATGAAGAACGTTTTAACATCAGTGGGTCTCATTCAGTATTTGGGACTGACTTATATTAAAAACTTATTTGTTGTTTATCAGAAATTCAAATCCAATAGAGCCTCCTGAATGTGACCTCACAACTTGACTTCCCCATCCCTGGAGACTTAGAGAAACACTTCCTCCCCTAAGGAGGCTTCCTGGTTTCCTCCCTCTCCCTCGCTAGTTCTCCCACAGCACCAATGTCCTTATTACAGCACATAGGCTACATGGCATCAGAGATTCCAGGTATGTGGGCACTTAACCTACGGGCCCGTGGGCTTCCAAAGGCCTGGAAAGAACATCATTTCTCTCTCTTTTACCTCTTCCAAAATACAGTAAGCAATAGGTAAGTATTTGCTGATGGTTTGTCTGTTTTTTGTTTACTCCTTCCAGTCATTTCATAAGACATGGTTTCTAGTTAGAGAGAAAACATGAGAGCCCTTAGGGAAGAGTCAGGAGACCCAAGGACCTGCCACTAAGATCCTGGCCAGGCCCCCCATACTGTGTGACCTGGGGCAAGTCCCCTCCTCTCTGCAGGCTTCAGCCTCCTCTGTCCAATAAAGGGGTGAGACATGATCATGGCTGGACATCGATTCCCCTGGGAACTTCAGAACAGTATCAATGCTCCACCCTGGCCCAACTAATCCAAATTTCTAGAGGTACATTTTTTAATCTCCTTGGGTGATTTTGATGCTCAGTGTGAGCCAAGAACCACAAGATGAGATGATCTCAAAGTCCCTTCTGTTTCTCACATTCTACGAGTCTTCTCTGCTAAAATTAGACCTGCCTGCTCATGGCTAAGGAGAACTGGTAGAGAGAGAGGCGTCAGTGTGTTTTTGAGCTCTCAGGGCCTTAATTTGGGCTGTGGCTACGTGGGCAGTGGGAGCTGAGTTCTGAGTCAGCAGCAGGTGAATTCAATCACTATGTGTCACCTTGTCACCTTCTGGACCTCACACCTGGGAAGTGGCTCATGGTGATTCTAGGCTGCTGCTGGGGTTCCAGGTTTGGAAAAACATTTTGGAAAGGTTGCTGGGAACCACAGAAAAGATGTGACCACACAGGGCTGGCTGGTCTTGCTTAGAGTATATAGAAAGGTAGAAAATGAAAAATGCATTTTGTGCTTGGACGGTAGCTTCCCATAACAATCCAGAAAGGGGGACAGGGGAAGGAAGGTTACAGGAAGTATCAGGGGACTGAGGAAGCAGGCCTTGGTACTAATCTGCTTGGTAACCCTGTCCAGGTCACTTCTGCTTTTTGAGCCTTAGTTTTCTTACCTGTAAAATAGGGTATTTAAACCCCGATTTCTTTTCTTTTTTTTAAGATTGATTTTTATTGTTCGACAGACAGGGGCAGAGACAGAGAGAGAGAGAGGAGGGGAACACCCAGAGCAGTCTCCATGGTTGTACGTCGTAAGTTTTCGACAGTTTCATTCCACACAAGTGGATGTAGGGTCACGCAGGGCAGGCACCAGGCCAGGGACCTCCCTCATGGGAAGCCCACCCCAGTCAGGAACCAAACTGGGGGCCTCCCACAAGGGAAGCATGCCCCAGTTCAGCATATGGGTCCTCAAGGGCCGGGGCCAGGATTGGGACTTGGTCCTCAGACTCCGTGGCTGCAAAGCGAGGGCTTAACCCTCTGAGCCACCCCAGCTTCCCCTAAACACCGATCTCTTACCTTCACATAAGACTTAACACCCACATGACACCTCATCTTTTTATCCTATTTGATTTTTATAATATAATAAGCCTCCAGGGCAGGTGCTGTCAACCCCCCATTTTTCTAGCAGGCTGGAGAGGGAGGACTCCCCGGCTTCTAAGTTAGTATTCCCACCCCCTCCTCCTCCCACTAGGTCACCAGTGGTTCTAAGTTCTAAAACTTCCCCTCTACTTTGGAATCCTAACAACAGATAACATATATTCTAGGAGGTAATACATGTCAATAGCAGGCGCAAGAAGAAATACAACCATGCTGCTGTTCCAAGGAAATTAGGGTTTCAGGGAGGGAGGGGCCCAGTTACTTCTCCGCTGCTGAGCAGGGTGCTGATGGGTCTGAAGTCTGCATCGCCCTCAGCAGTAAACCATGACTCTTCCCCTGCTTGGTTTTGCACACTCCACATCACCAGGCATGAGTGATGGAGGAAAACAGCACATCAACAATGCCTGCTGCTTCATTCTTTGTAGATATTAGCAAGGCTGAATTTAGCACTAGGGAATGTAATTTTATTTATTTTTTTTATTTTTTTAAGTCTAGATCTTCCTCAAAACTCAAAAAGGACTATTTTTGAACTCTGAAAAAGAACATCAAGTTCTCTTTCCTCCCTCTGCATTGGCAGGGTTCACTCAGTTGCTAATCCCACTACAGATGCAGAGAGACAGCGGCATACATCCCGAGCTTCTCCAGCTGCCAACCGCTCAGGCTGGCATGGGGCAGTCAGTGGGCATTCCAGCAACAGGTGGGAGAAGCTGGCTCTGGCCCAGGATCTGGGTGCAGTTGATCAGCTCCTGGATAACCCACATCCCAACTCTTGTAGAACAAGGGGGCTAAGGGCATAAAAGTACTACCCCACAAGCCGGGGTGGTCTGGCCAACTGCCCTTGGCCCAGGGGTTGGCCCTTCTGAAGAATGAGTCTCTACTCCCAATTGCGTCTTGGGTCTTGTCCTATCTGAAGGGTCCCTAAAGGCAAGCCAGGATCACAACCCTGACTGGGAGGCAGTACTAACGCCAAGTGCTTGCAGATGACTCCCAGTGGCCTCCAAGGTACAACCCAGGGCCACATGCCAAAAACCTAGTACTGTCAGGGGCCTGGGCCTTCTGCTCACCGCCCTGTAGTGACACTTCTCATGTTAAAGTTTATATGCTTCTGCTCTTTCCTCCTCATCCCATCCTGGGCCCCAAGGGCAGGGACTGGATCGGATTCATCCTAGCATAGGCGTTCAATAATGTACACCGACTCCTTGAGTGAATGAATAAACACATGAATGATGCACAAGCAGGAAAACAAATGAACACATGAGAGCTAACAGGCCTGACTGGTCCATGTCACATCTGCTGGGTGTCTGTCCCCCCACATGTTCTTATCATCACCAAATAACAAGCCTGCCATATGTGCATCTGCAAAGCAAGCGACTCAAAGGGGTCTGCCTCTTCCCCCACCCTCCCCCCAGTGCACCCCTGTCTTTCCTCCGTTAAGATCAGTTTCAGTTTCTGGCCTGTCTCCCCAGCCCCACTGCCTCACCAAGTCCCCCTCCCGCACCCTGTCCTTTCCCTTAATGCTGCTCATGTCATGTGTCACGTCACTTTGGCCTTAGAGTTTGTTCACGTAGCATCTGCAAGGGCGTGAACCAGGGCTGCTTTCCTAAGATCCTTTCAATGGGGCTCAGCCACACCCTCACACACAACAGAGAGGCCAGGAGAAATGGCTGCTGAGTGTGTGAATGAGTGAACCAGCAAAGGCGAAGTTCATGCAAGTGGTCTGCCTGGGAAAGGAGTCGTGAAACCTGGAGACAATGCCCTCCTCTCCCTACTTTCTTTGCTCCAATGATTCGTCCACACTCATGGCTCCATCCACTCAAGCCACCACCTACCCTTCCACCCCTGCCCCCACCCTGGTGGGCTTGCCACAGCCCACACTCTGACAAAATGCCCTGTCCACACTGCTTCCATCTCTCGTGGCCTCTTTGGGATACTGGCCTCTGACCCAGCACTAGGAACAGAGGGTCTCTCGGTGCAGCCACATCTCACATTCACTCACGGCTTCACCGTGGCCCCTGGCCTTACCTGGGGCCCGCCTCTTACCTTCCCCATCGACTGAACACCACTGCCTCTCTGCTCACACCCCTGCTTTCATCTGCCTCACCCAACACTCCCCAAGTGTGACATCCAGCGCCTTTCTTACTGTGACCTCATCCTCCCCTAGCGGACTCTATGAGACCTGGCAGCCGTCTGTGTCCACCATGCCCCCCACCCCCCAGACGGTTTTGTCCAGGAGCACTAGACAGCGATGCTGCAAGTGGGCACCATGGGCAGAGCATTTAACCTCACCACTTTCTCCATCTGTAAAATGGGGATGATACAACTGACTTCATGGGATTGTTGTAGTCAATAAATAAAAAACAAGGTATTGGAAGCAACTCCCACAGCACCTGGGACATAGCTGGTGGTTAATGCATGTTCAGTTGCTCTTCCCCCAGAAGACACTGCCACCTTTCAAAGGGCAGATACACAAACGACAGGTGCCCAAGTTTAGCTAGTTAGCACTGGTGTTGCCTTACAGCTCCCCTGTCCCTTCTGGATGCTGGAAGGGTATGGTATGAACAGATAAGAATAATTAGCCAATGCCAACAAAAATAAAGAGAAATAATTTCAAGAAACCAACACAGAAAGCTAGCCCAGCATTGCTGTACTATTCTGGCCCAGGAACTGGTGGTTCTGACAGTGGAGTCATTTGACAATCCCTCTGAGCTGACTAATGAGGGGGTGATGTCATGGAGGGTGATGGGAGGAGAAGGATCAGGATAAAAACAGCTCCAGGGTGAGTCAGTGTGCAGATGCTGCACACCGGTGCCACCCACCTCCCTGCTGCACAGATTAACTGAAGTCAAGGGGACCCCCCCCACCCCCAGTCAGGGAAATGGGTCAGTCAAAATATATGAACATATTGTGGGCTCTAACCTGGTTTGTATGTCTTTTGACAAAACAAATCTTGAACTGCAAAGCACATCAGTTAAGTTCCCTGAGTTAAGTGTTCTGTTTCCATCTGGGTGAGATATCACTGCTTTTGTACGTCAGTGAAAATGAAAACCTTTCACTCCCAGCCCTGACACTAACGCTTCAAGCCACTGCCCTTGTTCTTCCCCATATATCTGCCTCCTGAGGGAAGGGTTGTTTGGACTCAGAGTCCACTGGCTCTCCCAATCACTCCCTGGGTCCCTGCCACCTGGATTTGCCCACCTCTACCCAGGGCACCCCTCCTGCAACACTCGAGATCTTGCCCCTCCTCCTCCGTGGTCCCACTACAGATGAGAGCCATCTCCTTCCCCTACCCCCAATCCACAATGAATGCCATGCACAACACCCATGAGAAGCCTAAGGATGTGATGAGGCAGGGGACAGCTACAGCCGGTCAAGTCCCCTAGCACTGGTGGCCTCACCTGGCCACAGGACTCACACGTCTGAGTCTCAGGTCTGCCCTGAACCATCATTCAGTCTCCCTAGCTCTTGCACAAGGTTCTGCCCATTTGATTTGGCCTTCGGTTCCCAGTCCATTTGTGGCTAACTGGTCCCCACTGTGCCCGGCTTTACCTTACTTCCACTTCTCATCTCTCAAAGGCTCCTACCCAGGCCAGGACCACTGCCTGCAGAGCCCAAGGCCCCAACTCCTCTCACACCCTCCGCCTGGAGCTTCACAATGCTAATGACACCCCCATCTCTATGCTAATGATGCCACAGGCTCCAGCACGGTCCCTTGCAGAACACAACACTCACAGGTACCACTGCCCCCACCTGGGTGGCCCACAGGTAGTTCAGAGTCCAAGTGTCCTAAACCAAACCCAGTATTTCCCCTGAAATTTCTCCCTCCTCCCAGCCCCCACATAGGCTGAATTGTGTCCCTCCAATATTCACGTATTAAAGTCCTAATTCCTAGTACTTCAGAATTTGTAACTGCATTTGGAGACAAGGTCTTTAAAAAGATGATTAAGTTACAAAGTTACAATGTGGCTTTGGGATGGGCCCAAATCTAGTCTGACTGGTGTTTTCATAAGAGATTAGTAAACTATTGACTGTGTCCATGAGTCTGTTTCTTTGTTACGTTCAGTTTTATATTCCACCTATAAGTGTGGCCATGTGGTTCTTGATTTTTCCAGTCTGCTAATCTCATTTAATACAATGATCTTAAGGTCCATTCATGTTGTCACTAATGGCTGCATTTCATCTTGTCGCTCAGTAGTGGGGAGGGGGGTGGAGGAGTAGGGAGGGGGCATCAAATATATGGTGATGGAAAGAGAGCTGACTCTGGGTGGTGAGCACATAATGCAACACATAGACGATGTCATGTAGAATTTATACACCTGGAACCTGCAGTTTTTACCAACCAATGTGACCCCAATAAATTTAACAACTAAAAAAAAATAAGAGATTAGGACACAGAGGGACACCAGGGGACACGTGCACAGAGAGGGACACAGTGAGATGTGGTGACCTGCAAGCCAAGGAGAGAGGGCTCAGGAGAAACCAAGCCTGCCGACACCTTGGTCCCGGGCTCCTAACCCCCAGAATTGTGAGAAAATGAAGTTCTGCTACTTATGCCCCCGGCCTGCGATGTTTTATTATGGCAGCCCTAGCACACCAACAGACCCACCTTCACTAATGGCACCAACAGCCGCTCAGCTTTTGGAGCTGGAAATCTGGAACCTTCTTTGACTCCTCCTCTGACCTCATTGCCACAGAGTCCTGTTGATGCCATTTTTCCTCTCCTCTCCCCATCCCAACCACCCGCCTCTCATCATCTGGGTGATGGTTAGCAGCACAACGTGGGGCGTGCAGGGTGTTTGCTGTGGCCAGAGCCTGATCCTCGGCGGGCACGGCAGGAAGGCATGTGGGGCAGGGAATAAACAGATAGTAATAAGCAGACAAAGGTAGGTGGCAAAGAGCTCTGACGATCAGGCCACTTTCTTTTAGGGGCTATTTGTAAAGATCATATGGAAACATGAAGATGGAGGATGTTGTACAAAGATGAGATGGGGTGCGGAGGGGTTCTCGAAGCTGTGCAAAGTTGTAAAATCGGTGAATTTGCGCCAGGCTTTGTGAACCTCCCAAACCTGAGATGCCCACAGTGCCCTGTCTCCCGCTGCCCCATGCTTTCTTCCCACGTGGTATAGGTAGGGTTTCATGCAGTGGCTGGTACAGCGTCCACAAGGCTCCCCCCACCAGCCCCCACCCAAGAGGCTTCTGTATCCCTCTGAGAATAGGGTCTCATTGCAACAAAAGAGGGCTCCATGGTACGATGGGTTTGGGTGGTTTTCTCGCTACTTTCCTCATTTTGGTTTTGATCATGGACTTCTAGTTTAATGTTTTTGGCTTCCTGTAGTCCTTGTTATAACCAGAGAGGGTGTTCCCATTGAAGTAAACCACCAGAGGCTCCACTCAGATGTAGGCACGCGCCTTCTGGAGGGTGCAGGGGCGCATCTGGAGGGCCTCTTACCTGCGATGTCACAGAGCTCCGCGTCTGAGGCGTTTGCCAAGGCCTCCTCCAGCTCCGGCTCCAGCGTCACACTTTCCAGCACAGGGTCCAGTGGCTTCTGCTTGGGGACCCAGACCTTTCCTGCAAGCACAGGCATGCTTGTTACAAGGAGTATGGTGGCACTGGGACAGCCTCTGGTGATGGCCCCCCCGTGACCATCCCAGAGCCCTGTGTTCCCTCAAGGCTGAGATGAGATTTTGCCAAACTTCCCCAAAGAACAAGAATCGAAGATCTCCAACAAAGCACCTTTCACGTTTGAAAAGAACACCTTTATAGCCTGGTCAAACTAGATGGCATGCTACTGAAAACACTGGCCATTCATTTAAGCAACCGATAAACAGGAAAAAGATACAAAAGAAAAGTGTAATAGAATGCCAGGATCCGGGATACGCTAACCGTGGGCTCCGATAGGAGAAAAGAATGTAAAACGCCTCTAAACAAAATAAATAAAACACACTCAGATTATTAAAAGAGGAATAAGAAGCAAAGAAGTATGTCACCTTGCCTCATGGGACATGATATTTTCAAAGTACCAGGCTCATAACCGAACGAGGAAGCAAAGAGGCACACACAAGGATGGTCACTGCGTGTCCATCAACAGGGATTGCGAAAGGAATTCTGGGCATCCGCACAATGGAGTTCCAGCAGTTATTAGAAAGAGTGATGGAGATCTCCACTTACGAAGGAAAATGGCCAAGACAAAATGCTGTGGCAAAAGCAGGTTTATAAAAATAGCACAAACAATTTAATTCCATGTATGAAAATTTATACACACACACTGCGTGAATATGTACATATATACATGAATATGTGTGTGTGTGTGTGTGTGTGTGTGTATATATATATATATATATATATATATTCATATAGTAGATATTTTTTGAGTGCCTCCTATGTGCCAGGCTCCTTTCTAGCATCCAGAATAGCAGTGAATGATTCACAATTCAGTGAAAGGAGACAGATAATAAGCAAGCATGTAAAAATATCAGATGGGAGAAGCCAGGATGGCTCAGTGGGTTAAGCACTCACTTTGTAGCCCCAGGGACTGAGGATCAAATCCCAGCCCTGGCCTGTGTGGACCCATATGCTGAACTGGGAAGTGCCCCCAGTTCGGTTCTCACCAGAGTGAGATCCTGGCCCAGTTCCTGTCCTTTGCAGCCCCGCACCCACCTGTGGAATGAAACTATGTGGAAAAACCAATGATGTACAACTATGGAGACTGTTCTGGGCCCTCCCCCTTCTCTCTGTCTCTGTCTCTCTCTGTCAAAAAACAATAAAGGGGAAGCCAGGATGGCTCAGTGGGTTAGGCGCTCACTTTGCAGCCCTGGGGACTGAGGATCGAATCCTGGCCCCGACCTGTGTGAACCCATGTGCTGAATTGGGGAGTGCCCCCAGTTCAGTTCTCACCGGGGTGAGACCCTGGCCCAGTTTCTGCCCTGTGCAGCCCCGCGCAGCCCCGCGCCCACCTGTGGAATGAAACTATGTGGAAAAACCAATGATGTGCAACTATGGAAACTGCTCTGGGCCCTCCCCCTTCTTTCTGTCTCTGTCTCTGTATCTCTCTCTCTGTCAAAAACAATAAAAATAAATCTTTAAAAAAAAACACAATAAAAATAAATCTTTTTTTTTTAAGATTTTTGTTTGTTTTTATTTATTTATTTTATTAATTTTTGACAGAGAGAGAGAGATACAGAGACAGAGACAGAGAGAGAACTGAACTGGGGGAGCTCCCAGTTCAGCACATGGTTCCGCACAGGCCAGGGCCGGGATTCGATCCTTGGTCCCCAGCACTGCAAAGTGAGCGCTCAACCCATTGAGCCATCCCGGCTTCCCCAAAAAATAAATCTTAAAAAATATATATATATATCAGATGGTACTAAGCATTGTGGAGTAAAATAAAGTAGAGCAAAAGACTAGGAAGTTCCAGGGTGGGGTATGGCTGAGGTGGGCACTGCTCTTTGGAGGTAGGGTGCTCAGGGAAAGCCTCACTGAGATGCTGGACTAAGGGCTGGGAAGAATGAGGAGGGAAGGAGGCCCTGAGATCAGCAACAAGTCCAGGATGCCTGCTTTCCCTGCTGCCATTCAACGTTGTACGGAAAGTTCTACCAAGCTTGTCCAACCAGCAGCCCACAGGCCGCTGCAGACCAGGACAGTTTAAATGCAGCCCAACACCAATTTGTGAACTTTCTTAAAATGTTATGAGATCTTTTTGTGTGATTGTTTTTTGTTTTTTTTTTAGCTCATCAGCTATCATTAATGTTAGTGCATTTTATGTGTGGCCCAAGACAATTCTTCCAATGTGGCCCAAGGAAGCCAAAAGGTTGGACACCCTATATCTAGTCTAAGTAAATGGTCAAATAAAAGAAACACATGGCATCCAGACTGGAAAGGAAGAAGTAAATTGATCTCTGTTCACAGTGTCTTCAGGGAAGCAGTGCTGGGACAACTGGATCTCCACATGCAAAAGGACGAGGTCAGACCCTCATCTTTCACCATTTAGAAAAATTAACTGAAATTGGCTCAATGACTTAAATATAATAGCTTAAACTATAAAACTCTTGAATGAAAACATAGGCATACATCTTCATGACCTTAGATCTGGTGATGTATTCGTAGATATGACAACAAAAGAACAAGAACAAAAGAAAAAATAGATCAACTGGATTTCCTAAAAATTTAAAACTTTTGTTCATCAAAGGACATTATCAATAAAAGTGAAAAGGCAACAACATACACAATGGGAGAAAATATCCACAAATCATATATCTGTTAGGATCTAGCATCCAGAATATATAAAGAACTCTTACAACTCAACAACAACAAAATCCAATTATAAAATGGGCAAAAGATTTATACATTATTTCTTCAAAGAGTTATACGTACGGACAATAGCACATGAAAAGATGTTCAGCATCATTGGTTATTAGGGAAATGTAAATCAAAACCACAATGAGATACACTTTGTACCCAATAGGCTGGCAATAATAAAAAACAAAATAGAAAATAACAAGTGTTGGCAAGGATATGGAGAAATTGGAACCCTCATATACTGTTTAAATTGTTCAGAGCAAAGATCAATTACCTAATAAATAGAACACACAACAAAATTATTTGGGGGAAATGTAACATCACCACCCCAGAGGTGGATCTGCAGAAAGGAAATCCATACAAAGAAACAAAGTGGCTAAAAAGAAAATCAACTGTGAAAATGACAGATACAACGACTAGGATGGACATTCAACAAATGTTTAAGACCCATGATTTATTATACCACTGCAGCAGGTGCCTCTAGTGGGACAATGGGAGTTTTAAGGCCCCAGGAAATCCAGAGATTCCATTAACTTTATCTGCTGTACAGAAACCACTCCTCATGACCCAAGTGCCTTGCTTAAAAACATCTTGTGCCCACACTCTCAGCCGGGCACACCCAGCCCTTATGGTCAAGGTTCTAGTCATTCCCACCCCCTTGTCCTGCCACCCCTCCAGGATGTCTCAAAAAAAAAAAAAGAAAAAGAAAAAGAAAGAAAGAGAAAGAAAGAAAAGAAAAAAAAAGAAAGAAAGAAAACAAAACAAAAAAGAAAGAAAATCAGCCTAGTTTTTCATGAAGGCAGTGAGGGCGGTGACTCTAAGACACCTCAAGAGGAACTTGGACTTTTTCCCTCCTTCATCTTACTAATTGGAACGTGGATGTGATGACAGGAGCTTCAGCAGCCACATGAATCATGAGGACAAGGCCATATTGCAGGGATGGCAGATTAGAAAACTGGAAAGGGTCTTAACTCCTAAAGCTAGGCAAGATATTATACCAGTCCTGAAATGCCTAACCCTGTAACTCTTCTAAGTGAAAGAAAAACTTACACCTTGATTAAGTCCCTCTCTTCTTTTATTTTACCTTTTCCCTAGCACATGCAGCCAAATCTAATTCTAATGAAAATGCCCTGCATGGAGCTTTATTCTGACCCCCCAACACACACTGGAATGAGAATAAATGAAGCCCAAATTCCTCAGGACTTTGCACCAGTATATGGCTCCTACCACATTCTGTCAGGTCTTGTGCCTAAAGTGCTATTTCCCCCTAGCCTATGCTAGTTCTAGGCCTAGCATGGAGCGAATGCTCAGTGAGGGCTGGACTGAATGACCCAGAGTCTGCCGTTAAAACTGGCAGGTCTTTCCCCACACTCTCTGCTGAGACCTCCACTTATTCAACCTTATAAGAACTCCAGCAATCATCATGTAAATACTTATGGGGATAGTGATGACGATGATGATGAAGAACTTTTTAGGACTGTCATTATATCTCCATAGAATGACTTCTAGCTGCCTCGTTGGGTCAGCCTGGTTTTCCATGAAGACAGCCAGGCTCTGGGAGTTTGGAGCACTGTTCCTGGCACCAGGCCAGGCTGGCATTCCCTGGAGGGGCAGGACTGCTTGTGTACCACCCAGATTCTTTTCCCCGCCCCCTCTCCAGATCCTCCCCTGGGAGAGGAGTGGGTGCCTGAGGAAGGGGCTGCCAAACATGCTTCGCCAGCTGTCCACCCAGGTCTGTGGCTGACTCTCTCACAGCCTTGGTTTCCCCATTTTTCAAATGTGCAGGTGGGACAATGGGAGTTTTAAGGCCCCACGAAATCCAGAGATTCCATTAACTTTATCTGCTATACAGAAACCACTCCTCGTGGCCCAAGTGCCTTGCTTAAAAACATCTCGTGCCCACACTCTTAGCTGGGCACACCCGCCCCAGTCATTCCCACTCCCTTGCCCTCCAGGAGGCCACAGACAATGCAGACCTTCCAAAGTTCTACAGTCCAGTGTTCTGGGCTGACCTTCCAAGTTTTCAGTAAAGTCTGCTCTGAGCTCCCATGCCAGGGTTTGGGATGGCTCAACGTCCTCCTCACGATGTCTAATCCTGCTTGCACTTTCATTTCATTATTTATCAAGGAGCTACTCTGTACAATGCATTGATACAGAGGTAACAGCCACAGATACAGAACCCTGGCTCATCACGCTTCCATTCCTCAGGGCAGGGAGAATGGAAGAGACTGAAAATAAACAATCACACAATCAATTAGAATTAATGCTTTCAGTCCACAAATATTTACTAGGTGCTTACTATGGGCTAGGGTTTATTAGGTGCCAGGATATACTGATGAACAAGTGGTCCTTGTACTCAGGGGCCTTTTTTCTAAAGAAAATAGCCCACAAGATTCACTATACATTGACTTAATTTGGACCCATTCATTCATCCACTGACTCTCTACTGAGCTCTACTGTATACTAGGCCCTGTACCGGGGTGCTGGGTGTGTTGTGTGAGCAAAAACAGCCTGAGTCCCTGCCCTCATGGTTCTTACAGGCCAGTGAGAGGGATGAATGACAAATAAAGAGATAATAAGATGGAATAGCTGTGAGGGACATGCACCAGCTCCTGAGATGGAGAATAGCCAAGTGGGGATGAAGGGACTGCACGTCCTAAACCAGGGAGATGGGAGAGGCTTCCCTGAAAGAGAAGACAGGACGGCTGAGACGGAAAGGATGATGACAGCTAACACTTGCATGGCATTCACTTTGCTCCAGGTGCATGTGTGCATGTAATATATATATATATATCTTAACTCAATCCTTATAACAACCTCATGAGGCTGGCAATATTATTTGCATCACCACCTTTTTATAGATGAGAAAATGGAGGCACAGAGTTAAAAAAGTCTACTGCTCTAGGCTGTGTTTCTGAGCATTATGCCACTTACAGGGGCAGAAGACACCACAGAGGTGGATAGCAGGACGAGCATTCCAGTGAGGGAATACGTGCAAAGGTCCTGAGGTAGAAAAGAGCCCAGATGCTTGAGACATAGGAGGCCTGTGGGGCAGCAGTGCACCAGGCAAGGGTGAGCATGACAGAAGAGGACAGTAAATGGTTTAGGGTACAACAAGAAGTCTTGGAAGGGCTGAATACTCAGGGGGTGCCTCTCTGTTCCCCAGACACTTCTTGATGGCTGCCCTTAGGCTGGGGCAGTCTTGGAGGGACATGTGAAAGAAGGGATAATGCAGTGCCCAGACAGAGCAATTTTGGGGAATGAGCAGGGATGGTTAGGGTAGAGATGGGGTAATCTGTTCCTGGTTTGCATAGGATGGGCCTCGTTCAGGCTTCATGTCCTGATATCATGATTAATAGTTACTTCTCTCACTTTCCAATATGTCTAGGTTTGTATGAAAAATAAGCAGGACACCCTAGTTAAAGGGGACTTACGGGAAAGTTACGTTGGTCTGGTTTACCCAAAACTTTCCTAAATCTATGTCACTGATGCTTTTGGAATTGGTTTGTGATTTTTAGCCAGGCTGGGATGAGAGCAAGGAAGCCCAGTTGGGACCAACACAGGGCCTGGCACACAGCTGGCACTCAGCGATGCATCGGGAGTGACATACTCATACGAACAACAGTATTTGGTACCTCGCTTTTCCCCTGTGTAGGGGACCAGATCTTCTCGGTCCTTAAACTCCTTTGCTTGCTTTTCCAAGTGATCCAAGAGCTCCTCCCTTTTAAAGGGGCCTGTGGGTGCCTTGGTGGTCTGATCCTTCTGCCTCAGGCCTGCAGGCAGCAGTGCATTCTACAGTGGACGCCGTGGGGCCGGGGGACAGAGAGAGAGAGAGAGAGAAAGAGAGAGAGAGAAAGAGAGTGGTCAGCTGCTGAACACATGCATTTCTCCAGAAACTCATCACTGAGCAACTGGGACCTCAAGGCTCACTGAATCAATGCAGGTCACTCATTGACATGTAAAGAATCTGACACCTGGGAGGGGCAGGGACCTGTCCAAGATCAACAGCGGATGAGAAGCAGAACCAGGCCAGGACTCAGGTCTCTTATTAATCTCCCCAAATTTCCCAGCCTCTAATGTTTTCTGAACAGGCGAGGGCGTGCTCCAAGAGCATCTGGTGAGTGACAAATATGATAAAGTCGGAGTTTGCATGCAGGAGGATATTTATAGCCATTGTGTACAAAGTGATCGGGGAGAGAAGAAGGCCAGGGTTTGAGTTAGGGTCCTGGATGCAGAGTCAGACAGGAAGAGGCAGGCCCCAAAAAACCAGGGGGGAAGCTTGGCAGAAAAGAGAGGTGGGGGAGGTGGGCAAGGTGAGCGAGGTGTGGGAGGCATGCTTTCAGGCTGCAGCTGGGAAGGCTCTCCTGGCTGCCTTCTACCCTCCTGATGGTCCGAGCTCGTGCCATGCTGGCTGTTAAATATTTTGAACGTCGCCCCTGGAGATGTGTCTCTGAAGAAAGATAGCATCAGCCGATCCTTGTGTTTTCTTCTTCAAACATGGGCAGGCTTCTAGGTGTGGGCTTCCTACTAAAGCTGATTCCTAATTAGGGTGGACTGAAATCACATGGGCTTTCCTGCAGCTCAGTGCCCGGTACCTTAGAGAATCAAAGTTTATAGTTGCAAGGATGCTTAGAGATTGTCCAATGCATGTACCTTTCCCTTAAGGGGAAACTGAGACCCAGAGCAAGGAAAGATTTGCCAAAGGAGTTTCAGGACAGATTGAAAAAAAAAAAAAAAACCTTCCTCAGATTTGGAGGATGGCAATCTTCATTCCCCATCATCGCTCTTGTCCCATCCATGTCACTCGAAGACGTAACAGGACACCTGGAAGGCTGATGTGAGCAGAATCTTACCTCACTTCCTGCTGCACCCCAACATTACTGGAGAGCCGCTGCCACCAAAAGGCACATCTGCAGGCACTTACACATACTCCAAATCCTTGCCTGAAAGCCCCTCTGAGAGGGTCTGAGAGGGAAATGATACCAAATATATGAAGACAGCTATGTGCACCCAGAGGGAAAAAGTCTGGGAGGAAAATACTACTGTTCAACTGCAGTGTGACTTTTTACAAGATGTTTTCACCACTGCTGAGCACCACAGTGCTGGTCCAGTGGGAGCAATCAGTGCCTGCGAGGTCAGGTGGCCGGAGTGTGGCCCTGTACATGGTACATGTAAGAGGCTCAGGCGGTAGGGCTGGTGTATGTGCAAGTGCATTTAGCTCACAAGTCAGAAGAGACATTTGGGAGTTAGAGCATTTTATGAGAGCGTGGCCAGTGGGCAGAAAATGAAGCCTTGTCTGATTTGGGGTGTACATCAAGAACATAAGTGATGCCACAGATATCCCTGTTTCCCTTAAACAACAGTCCTCGACGCTGTCCACTACACTGCGCAGGATGGGTGATGGTCACCAACGAGCCACGCATCTATGGGCATGTCCAAAGTAAGATGGGCATTCCCTGTGGCTAGCTGTGTATGTCCACTCCTCCTCTCCCATGGCAGGAAACTTACTATGACTCCATTGAGTGAGAGGACAACCTAACTGTCCCCCTGTGATTACCCATAATGAGTAACCACACGCTTTATGACATGCCTGCACTTCATTGTTGACCCATCAGCCTTAAGCCCTGAGTTAGAGTAGGGATGACTCCAGCTATAAGATGCTAGGCCAGTCACCTAATCTCATTATGCCTCAGTTTCTATGGCTGTAAAATGTAAATATTAGTCCCGCTCTCAGAATTGTTGAGAAAATTAAATCAGATAATATCGCAGACAGAGTGCTTAGCACAGTGCGAAGGACTCACAAATCATGACTTATTTTCACCGTTGTCCCATAATCCCTTCAACTACATTTTAACAGGAGTTTTGGTTACCCAAATATGTATGTTGAACAGGGGATAAACTATCCAAATCTATCTCAAAATTCAAAAAATGAAGACATACAAATATAAAGTGAGCTAAGCATGAAAGCAAGCATTTTCCCAACGATCCCCCAAAGAGGTGACCTGGTAGATTTTTGTCACCGTAAAGGGTTTTGATGGCAGTAAGGTGCTGGGGCATATTCTGTCTGTGGAAGCCTCGATTCTGTGAAGGGAGAAACACACGAGGTTGGAACTGCAGGGAAAAGTGTTTGCCAGCTCACATCTCGAGTATATTTGATAGAGGCCACTAACAGGACAAGAAGCTTGGCACAGGTGATATTTGGGGCCGGATGATCCCTTGTGGGGGGCTGTTCTATGCATTGTAGATGTTTAGCCGCATCTCTGTCCTCTGTCCAATGGCTGCCAGTACTATCCTCACCCTCTATGTTGTGACAAACAAAAATGTCTCCAACCATTGCCAGATGTCCCCGCAGGGAACAAAAACCCCCTCTGATTGAGAATCACTGTGTAAAACCAAAGCCCATATCATTGTAAGAGGGGAATTCAGATGTTTTTAATGTCTTTAAAATATTTCTGACATAGCATGTTAAAATATGGCTTATATCTTTAAATCTTTACTGCAAGCTGCTGGTTTTTAAAAAACAAAAATGTCAAAGGCCTTTTCTAACAACTGAATTTTTAAGTAAACATTGAGAATATCAACCTTGGTAGGAGTTCATTTTTTCTATTATATGATATGTTTAATGAAACATAACATGATTTTCAATGAAAACCAAAGACAGTTGCATATTTTTTAAACTCTTGCTTAGTTCTTATTTTAACTAGTTTTTAAAAATGGCATGTGACCTCACATGGTGTACAAAAAATTTACTCAAAATGGACCAAAGACCCAGGTATAAGAGCTAAAACTATAACCAAAAAACTTTTAGAAAAAAACACAGGCATAACTCTCTGTGACCCTGGATTAAGCAATGGTTTCTTACTTATGCTACTAAAACAATAATCAACAAAAGAAAAAAATTAAATAGGATTTCATCAAAATTAAAAATGTTTGTACTTCAAAGGACACTACCAAGAAAGTGAAAAGACAGCCCATAGATTGGGAGAAAATTTTTGCAAACCATATACCAGTATCTGATAAGGGTCTGGTATCCAGAATATACAAGGACCTCTTAAAAGTCAAAATATAAAACAAATAACCCAATTTAAAAATGAGCAAAGGATCTGAATAGACATTTCTCAAAGAAGACATAAAAATGGTTAATATACACATATAAAGATGCTCAGCATCCTCAACCATCAGGGAAATGAAAATCAAACACAGAATAAAATATTACTTCACACTCACTAGGATATCTATAATTAAAATGAGAGATAATAGCAAGTATTAGAGAGAATGTGGAAAAATTGGAACCTTCAGTCACTGCTGGTAGGAGTGTTCCATGAGGCAGTACCTTTGGAAAAATGCTCTAGCAGTTTCTCAAAAGCTTAAACATGGATTTATCACACAATGCAGGAATCCCACTCCTTGGGGATATACCCAAGAGAAATGAGAAGATATGTCCACACAAAAATTTTGCAGTTCATAGCAACATTACTCCTAATAGCCAAAAAGTGGAAACAATTCAAGTGTCCACAAATAATGAATGGATAAATTGTAATATATCCATACAACAGAATACTATTTGGGAATAAAAAGGAATGAAGTACTGATACAGGCTTTGACATAGATAAAACTTTGAAACCATCATGCTAAGTGAAAGAAGTCAGTCACAAAGAACAACAGTCTGATTCCATTTATTAAATGTCCAAAATGGGCAAATCTATAGAGATAGAGAGTACGGTAGATTAGTGGTTGCCTAGAGCGAGGGAGGTTGAGGGGCAATGGGGAGTGAGGGTAATGGTACAGATTTCATTTTTGAGGTGATAAAAATGTTCTAAAATTGATTGTGGTAATGGTTGTACAATTCTGTGGATATACTAAAAAACATTGAGTTGTATACATTAAAAGGGTGAACTTTATGGCGTGTGAATTGAATCTCAAAAAAGCTGTTATTAAAAATGGCACATTATCTAGAAAAAAATTACAAAAATAGCTAATGCAATCACTAGCCTAAATGGCCGTGGACTGCTAAGGACAGAAGGCTCTTAGTGTGCCAGCGGCCAACAGTGATGCTGAGAGTGGCCAAGCTGAAGCCGGCCACATTTACAATGGTGTCCGGTTTTACAATGTGATGTGCCTTAGTGTGTGATTAGTTGTGGAGGCGTTAAATGGGTAAGAAAATACTGCCTTGAACTTCTCATGACTATTAGAACATAACACCAACTCTCAGACTCAGGCATCCAATAGGTGAGGAAAGACGTCCCACAACCATTTTGTTGTCCAGCTCTGACCAGGAGAATATATTTGGAGAAAGTGCGTGAGTAGAAATGTATCTTTATTCCTTTACTCCTTACCATTCAACCAGCATGCATGGAGTGATTAGTACATGTCCAGGTAGTGTGCTAAGAGGTAGAGCTGACACCCCAGAAAGAGCTGTCTAATTTGAAGTAATGGGAAGACGGGAGGCAAATAGGGAAAGTAGAGTCAAATGAGCATTTTAATCTACTCAATTACAGTGTGTGTGGAAAACAACGTGTTGTTTTAGCTTTTCAGGTTAATCAAGATCCTAAAGTGGGGTCCACTTTACCGAATAGTGCAGAATAGTCAGTCTGTAACTAGCCTCCACATTGCCAGTAAATGCTTTATACCTCCATGGTGCCTGGGGGTAATCAGAACTAGTTAACCTTTAAGGAATTTAAGTCTCAGGCTCCTAATCTTAAATTGTGCACAGAGTAAATTTGCTGGGCAAAATGCTTTCTTTACAGCTAGTTCAAAGGGAAGCATCAGTCTGGCTCTGCCAGGACTGTCATCAGTTTTGGAATGGGGGAACCTGCAATTCACAAGTGCGTGTCACATGTACATCTTCACCCCAAACACAGGTTGGTTATGGGTGAGAATTTGCTTGGGAGAAAGCTCTGGTATCCAGGGCTGAGCACGTCTTCATGTCCTGACTTAGATTGAAAATATACTCAGGTGAGGAGAACAGTAGCTAATGCCTGATCGTCTCCTGACAAGAAAGTTAATGTTTGTTTTAAGGAGGAGAAATTTTCTGATGCTCTGTGGTCTTAGCCTGAAATCACAGCTGCTGGATACTTGGGGTGGTGGGGAGCACACCGGAGCTTCCGGTGCTCCAGCAAATGACCGCCATGTAAGAATGTGGGCGATGTTATTAGGCCTGCTCATCTTTATGTGAAGTCTATTGATTTTTAAGTGTTGACACATGGTCCAAATATTTTAAAAACAATGTTCAGACCAAATAAAACACCTGTGTTTGCAGGCAAGACTCAGCCCATGGGCTGCAATTTTCCCATATCTGATCTAAGGTTCTCCTGAGACTAAAATTCCGTATAGATAGGCTGAGCAGATGTACCATTTTAAGCAGGACACGTAACAATGGCACTGTCCTGTTTCAAACGGTGCGTCTGATCAGCCTTCTGACACCTTGAATGTAGCCCAGTGAGACTACCGGTAGGCTGCCCGTTCATACCATTTGAAACAGAACAGTATCATTTTTTGTTTGTTTGTTTGTTTTTGATCCCACTTAAATGGTACATCTAGTCAGCCTACATATGAGTAGAAAGTCAAGACAGTCACTAATTTATTCCACAAATATTTACTGAGTGTCTTGCCCACATCAGGCTCCGCACTAGAGGAAGAAAGAGGTATACACGTGGGTTTTTAATTTAGAGTTTTCTCAGTTTTAAAAACACATTGAAAGTTTAATATGTTCTTGGAAGTATCATGGGGGTAAACACTAGGCAACCTCTTCCTGCATTTCCCTACTCGTGGTCTCTCAAATGGTGACTTCCTTTTAAATGTTGTCAAATTAAAACTGGGACATGCTGTTTGACAGGTTAACATCTTACTCTAATTTTCCTACCCACACTCTGGAGTCCAGTTGTCCGAAGGATGATGGAAACTTTGACAGATCCTCAACTGTGCTGTTAGGAGCTCTAATACCCTGCAAACAGGTGCCAGTAAGGTCAAATATCAAGTATCCGCACCGTTATCGTTGCTATAGATAGGGCTGCATGAGAAGCCATTCTGGCTAGAACCTCGCAGTCTTGTTCAGACACGCACACACGGACAACACGTACACACACAGCGCGCACACACACAATTTATTAGAAGAATCACAGATTCCTAGCTATAAAGCCCTGAGAAAGCCTCTGGGTCAAGTCTTTCATTTTCAGTTGGGGAGACAAAGGCATAGAGAACTAAACTTACTTGCCCAAAGTCACACAGCTTGTTAGCCACATAGCCAGAAAGCCTGAGTTTATATGTAGATGATACTGCATATAAATAGCAAGCCCAAGGAGCAGTAGGAGTGTTTCAGACTGGTGGCTAATCAGATATAAATTGTCCCTTCTTGGAATGGGTCCCTGGTTAGTTTACTGACTACAAGAAAGAAAAAAAAGAAAAAGTCCCTTTTATTCTTCATAGTGACAAAAATAAGCAATTTTGCCACTTTTCCCAAATAAATCAGCTCCATTTAAGAACAAGGGAATGCAAAGTGTGCACCCTTGGTCTGGGCTCCTAGAGTCCTGGGTTCCTGTCCAGTGACTGAACCAGACACACTTCCTTAAAAGAAGATGGACCGCATTGGACATGGGGAGCAGCTGAGGGCCAGGGAGGGGAACGGCCTGAGGTCACACGCTAGACTGAGAGCCCAGCTCTTGACTCCCAGGCCACAGCATACTTTCCATCCGGACCGGCTGCCTGCCTCTAGGAACAGATCCTGGAAACCAGATGTGGCACTGTATGGGAGCCAGGTTTCCTCTCCAAGTGTTAGAAAGCCAGAGCTCCCCTCCTTATCAAACTGGTCTCAGCTTACAGCTGGAGAAACTGAGGCCCAGAGGCATGGAGTTACTGTCCCAGGGTAAGAGAAACCCAGGAGGCTCACCTTCTCAGCATCCCCATGATTTCTCTCCCCATCCTATTTCAAAGGGCTGCAGCCGGCCCTAAACACCTACCCGCCCCTCAGCCCTCCATCACGTACACCAGGCCAAACATTTTACAGAACACTCACCCCACTACCTTTTAAAAGGTAGTATTTCACACACACATACTCACACAAGTGTTTGGGTTTTTTTTTTTCAAGTGGCCTTGAGGACTTTATTTTCCAGTTTTCTTCTAGGTCTGTCTCTCCCGATGTGAAGTCAGCCCCCTTCCCTTGCTCAAGCTGTTCCATCAGATCAGCCTCTGGCTGGTCTCCCTTCCCTGAGCCTCTCCACCTCTCCACCATTCCCCTCCCATCAGCCACACAGACCTCACCCACGTGAGCATCTGACCACATCACTTCCCAACACACTCACAAATACTCAGCGTCTCTGCTGACTTAATTCATCAGCCAGTCCCAATCTACTTCAGCCTCCTGACTTGCTCCTGTCTTCAAGTATGCCACGTTTCAGCCTCCATGGCTACTCCCCATTCCACAGCCACACCCTGCACTCTCACACTGCCAGGCCTTGGCCCAGCTTGTGCCCTCCGCCTGGAATTCCATCCCTTCTATTCCCCTGCATTCATCTTTCAAAGCCCTTCCCCAGGGCACCCTATTTAGTCCAGGTAGTGCTCCCCCACTGAGCTGGCAATTCTCGTCCCAAACTCCCCTAGGTATCTTGCCAGGTCTTATATAATGTTCATCCTGATTTATCTCAGAGCACATTTATGCTGCATCTCCCTCCCTGCGGGGACTGGATGCCCCTCAAAGGCCTGCTGGGATGTGTCTTAGTCTTCTCTGGATCCCTCGCACCACGCACTGGGCACTGGGAAGGTGTGGTATGACTCATCCACAATCACATAACACGATGCCCCAGCTACGAAAAGGATAGTATAACTTGGACACCCTTAGGGTCAACATCACCCCTGCTGCCCCAAGCTGTTTGCTGGGCCACCCCACAGCTGCCCCAAGCAGGCTCGGAAGAGGGGACACATTATGAAATGTGCCAGGATAGAGGTGCCCAGAACAGGACCAGCATTCACTGATGTGGGTTTGGAGAAATGCCAAGCTAGAGAGTAAGACTTTTGTGACATTTTCTTTGGGGACCTGGATTTGGTTAAATCCCTATCAACTCCTCTCACTGCCTCTCACAACTTTCGGCAGAGCAGAACATCAGGCCACCATAGTGGCCAACCCAAACCTTACAGCATGTCTGCCCTTCTTCAGTATAAAGGTGCCCTCCCCTTATAGCTAAGCACGTGGCCCCTTAGATTAGACTCCATTCCCAGGCAGCTCGCATGAACCACACACAGAACTCAGTTCTAGCCGATGATATGAGAAGTGTCCAGTGGCAACACCCGGTAACTTTCCTTAAAAGACACTTGAATAATGGCTTTTCTCCTTTTTTCCTTCTTCCCCTGTTGTTCTATAGTGATGCCTGGGAGGCAGCAGTCGTGGACACCACGCGGGCCATGAGGGTGAGGGTGACACCCCAGGGATGGCAAGATGAGCTGGATGGAAGCTGAAACTCTGGAAAGTTTGGGCACCTGAGCCCCAGACCAGCCGGCGACGGCCCACCTCTGGGCTTTTATTTGAGGGACGAATAAACCATTGCTTAAGTCATGTCCTTTTGAGTCTCTATTCCTTGTAGCCAAACTGTATCCTAACTGACAACCTGGGTTCTCATCCCAGGGCTGTGAGGCCACAAACAGATACCGGTGCTCCCTGACTTTGGAATCCCCTTCTATAAAATGAAGGTCAAAAGCCCTTTTGAAACCTCAGAATAAAGGTTTGGACTCCATATAGAAGTAATTGATTATCAAGCAGTTTTATCACCATAGGGCATATTTGTTCACTTCCACGCAACTGAACAGACACTCTGTCAGGGCAACTTCATCTGTTGTGCAAGTTGCGCACTGCACAACTCCAAGGGCATTAAGCGCTCTGATTTAAGTAAACCAGTATCTGCTGGAATTACACAGTGCAGAACTTGCACAACTGTACCTGATTGCCCCACATCTGTGGTGGTACAATGTGACTCCAAACTTCAAGAAGCTAGATAGATTCTAGTGAGGAAATCATATATTCAGGTTCACCAAACATTCATTAAGCATTCCAGGTACTGGGCTAGGTGCTTTTCATATATCTAACTATATTTACACACATGCACACACGCATGCACACACACACATACACACACACACAATCCTGTTATATGGAACAGAGCCAGAGTTGCACACTGGGAGGCCGACTGTCCAATCAAATGCCAAAATGTGTTATGTGTGGTAAACTTGCACATAAGAATTCAGATCTCCAGTAGCTCATGAAAATCAGATGACGTGGCAGTATTGGACCTGCACTTTCACACCGTCAACACCTGGTGGAACTGAATAGCAAGTGCCCTTCAGTCAAACACAGACTCTCCTACTTGCCTCAGTCCCCACCACTCCCTGTTGTCCCTGACACAGAGGCCAAGAAACAGTGTCATTTATCATTGGCTCTGCTGTTCATTTTCTTCCCAGAAGGTTAGGCGGTAAGTGAAAACGTTATTACGTCCTTATCTATTTCAAGGGTGAAAAAGTAAAAGACGACGTAAGATGGCCACACGCCTCAAGAAAACACCATTTTCCTTCGTTCCTGAATATCACCCACCTGATGCTGTGGGTACTTTGTTTGCTGCCCCTCAAGTAGAAAGAAGTGCTCACTGGAGTAGGAGAGATGGACAAGACACCGGGGAAGGTGGGGAGGGGGGTGGGCTGGGTTTAAACTTTATCTATAGTGGTTTTTTTCTTTTTAAGGGTGATTTGAATCAACTAAGGCAAAATGTTCATATTTGTTAAATGTTCTCCTATATGTTTAGAATGTTTCCTATTAAAAATGTCAAACTCAAAAAAGAAACTGCTCAGCGCCCTCTATGGGCAGGTGCTATGGTGGGGGTTGGCAAGGAAGGGTCAGGAAGGCGCTGCAAGGGAATTGGTGGGAGGTTGGGCCTTGAAAAATGAGAGGATTCCAATTTGCATGAAGAGTTCCATGTCCAAGAGGACAGAAGGAGGGCATTCTGGGAAGGCTAGAGGTCGGCTGGGGTTGGGCAGGGGGTGGTCATGGGGCCAGGTGACAGAGGTGGGGTGGGGACACACTGACACCTGGCTTCACTCACTCGTCCTCACCCCTCCAGGCCCATCCTTGGCTCTGTGCATAGCCGGCAGTGTTTCTAAGGATGTGTGCCTATTTTTAGAGCAGAGATTTATTTCTTTCCATTTCAACTGTTTACTTCTGTCCTGGGTTTATGAATCTGCCAGTTTGTGTTACAAGGGAAAACCTCGGCCCTATGGACCAAACTTGGCTGCTTCCTTGACCAACAGTATCCTTCGGCTTACAGGTTATGATTTGGGCATGTGTAAGGAAGACTTCACGATTTTGTGGAGTCTGATGGGAAGCCATGTGGTGAGATAGGAAGTCCACAAGATTCTTGTCCTATCTGACTTGCTGTGTGACCTTGAACAAGTTCTTCCCCCTCTCTGGGTTTCAGGGTTTTGGTTGTTGCTGACTTTGTTTTTTGTTGGGTTTTTTTTTTGGTCACTAAAACGGCTATGACAATACTTACCTCATAAGTTTGGTATGAGGATTTGATAAAATGCACAAAGCCCTGAATAAATGACACATGTCCAAGAGGGACTCCTGAAATCAGAGTTTCTTTACGTGCTCCATGTATGTATATGCAAGGTTGGGGGAGGGAGGGTTAGATTGTCTCTAAGTGTCCTCCTAGCTCTGAGGTTCTAGAGTTCTAGGTTTCTCCCTCCACCATTGATTCCTGCAGTTCATGGACCCTTGTCTCAGAACTTGTAACACATTACGGGCTAAGCAAGGCAGGCCGGTCTGAATTTGTTCTATCCCTTTACTAGCTGTGTGATTCTGGACATTCATTCCTTCTCTTAGAACGGTATTAATCCCAACCTATGAGGATCAATCTCATAGGATCCTTGTAAAAATTTTATGAGAGAATTTCCATAAAACACTTAGCATAGCACCTGGCATTGTAAGAAGACTTCAAGAGAGAATAATATTATTATTGTCACTATTATTACTATTACTATTATTATTGTTTCAGCCTCTGCAAGGACCTGTTGTTTTCCACTGCTGTCTCTGTGGTTATAATGTGCCACTGATTCCGAATGGCTGACTTCAAAGTCAACTCTTAGGACCCAGTTTCTTTACAAGATTGGGATTATCTCTACCATCTTCTCTCCTACAAATATTTTGATCTTTTTACTGAAACACTTTTTAAAAATATGCTTCTTTTTCCCCAAAGCCTCATTAACAAGCAATATTTACAGTTAAATTCTTTGTGTTGGTTCTTTCTTTTTCTAAGATTAGTATTTATAGTAAAAAAATAACATAGCTTCAAAGCAAATCGAATTGAAAAAAACAAATTGCAGATAATTCCCCACCCTGTTCCCTCCCAGGCCCCATCCCACACGTGTGCATAGGGGGCAGTGGTGAACAACACAGGTTATGGGGTCATGACTGTTGAGACTGAAATCCTAGCATCACCTGTGTTGCGTCCTGGGCAGGTTAGGTCATCTTTCTAAGTCTCAGTTTCCCCATCTTTTAAATGGGGCTGATAACCAAACCTCTCAGAAAACTAAATGAGATCATCAACGCAGGGCTTTACCAACGGCATTCCCAGTAAATGTTAGCCACCTGCTGATCCTTCAAGAACGTGTACACCGTTCCCAGCACAAGTCACAGCGTGCCTTGCCATTCTCGGATGTCTCTGTGTGTTGCCCATGTTCCCCACTGCCTGGTGCAAAGGCAATCTGAGCCGAGGAGTTGGCGCAGGTTCAGAGCAGCATCCACTCAACTCCAGAGAGCCGAGAAAGGGCAGATCCTCTTGGGGAATCGGTCAGCAGCGGATACTTTTAGCACATGGAGCATTCCTCTCCCGCGGGAGTCCAAGGGCAACAATCTCATGATAAGCTCGAGTTTTTCCAGGCCGCAGAGTGAGAGAGAGAAAGTTTCGGGGACTTTTTTTTCAAGCTTGGAATCCTCTGCTGCAAACAAAGCTGCTTTCCAATTCTGCCGTACTCCACTCTGTCACATGATACCAGGGCTTAATAACAATTGCATCACTGAAAACGTAAACTGCCACCCCTACTCCCCCCGACTCCCGTTGTCCCAAAGTGTGAGCTGGATTCAGGTAACAAGACCACCAGGAGTTGCTCAAAAACTCATAGATGGTGAGAAAAAGAATTGTAACTATATGTGAAAGTTCACGAGACACTGGGGTGATAACTTCATAACATATATAAGGATTGAATCATTATGCTGTACACCTGAAACTAATATATTATGTATCAATTATTTCTCAATTTCAAAAAAAGAAAGAAAAAAGGCATGGATGGTTAGAGCTAGAGAGGGTGTCAGAGGGCCAACTGCATCTATTTTCCAGATAGGAAAACAGATCCAATGAGGGAACAGCATGTGCCTAAGTTGGAAGCAGAGCCAGGGCTGAACATGAACTTGTGTATCTCCTATTGCTTCCAGAAGGAAAGAAAGATGATGCTGCATACAGCACCCTCCCCAGTATAAAACTGAGCAACTCTAGCCCTCAGACCGTCTTCTGGGAGACTCCCATGTGACTAAGACGTGACCTCTTACAACGTCACAGCTCAGCCACTGCCTAGTTATGGGGCATGGACACATTCATGTCTCTGTGTTGTTGTTTTTTTGTCTATAAAATGGGAATGATATACTAACAATGCCTGCATCATAGGATTATGATGATGGCTGAATGATTCAATATTTTCCAAGTGCTTAGAATAGTGCCTGCACATAGAAAGTGCCATGTAAGCATGTGTTAAACAGAAACTACAACAGGACCCTGCAGAATATAACAGAGAGGACAGTGCACCTGGGTTCTGGCCTGGCTGTTTGGTCATGTGACCAGAGCCAGTCTCTTCCCTTCACTGGGCTCAGTTCCTGCTTTGTAATGTGGAAGGCTGGACACCCACCGGCCCCGGTGCTCTCTCCAGGCCAGCGGCTCTGAGGCCTCTCCCAGGCCGCGTGCCTTTGGCCTCTCCCTGCTCTGTGATTTCAGAACATGGGCCAAGGGCGGGTGAAACGTGAGCTGGAATGCTTGAGCTCTCAGACAGAAGAGAGGCCCACTAGATCTTTCCAAATTCTCATACTGACTTGCAAATCAGGCAACAGAGACATCTCAGTGAAGGGGCCAATTGTGTGGCTGGGGAAACAAGAAACCCACTGGACTCTGTTATCTCCTGTCCTCTCTCTGATTTCTCTTTTCGTTGAACTTAGAAAGAAAGAGGTCTTTGAAAATGTCCATTCTGAAACCACAATGATGTGAGAGTCACGGGTCTCAGATTGCCCAGCCCCACTCCTAAGTCCAAGTACACAGTTACCTCCTGCTCACGAGGGAGGTGCGTGCACTCAGGAGCCTGCTGGAAATCTGAGTCCCTCGCCCCAGTCCTGTGACACTCGGTGAGCTGTCTGCTCCCAGAGCCTCAGGTGCTCCACCCCTCCAGTGAACACAAGCATCCGTTCCTGTGAACCACCTGGGAGAGGAGCTCAGAGGGAGCTGGCTGAGAGGCCCTGGAAATTGGCCACTGGGGCAAGATACCCTGATATTGAGGGTGGAGGTACCAGGGGAGCTCTCTGCCAGTTTCAAAGTGAAAATCAAGCAGTCCTGAGAGGGCTCCTCCAACTGCCCCCTCCCTACTCCCGGGTCTGCTCTGACCCCTGTCATGGACACCCGATTTTCAGTCCCAGCCGAATCTAACCTCATCTCCATCTAGCAGCTCAGGGCCACTTCCAGCAGCCCAAAGGCTAGAGGCAGCTGGTCTTGCAGGGACCCTGAGGGTCTGCCCTTCTCTGTCCCGGAAACAGCAAAGACTGTGCAACAGGGTGAAAGGTTGTGGCGAGGGGCAGGGGCATTTTCGTATCTTCAGAAAAGAACTCGCCCACCACCAGCTGGACAGCACAATGGGAGCTGCCCCCTGAGCCCCTTCTACCTCTCACCCGTCTCCCTGGCATCTCCTACAGCCCATCTGCCCTAAGACAGCAAGCCCACTGAGTGACGGCCCCTCACAGGCTCCCTGGGCCTGTTGAGAGCAGCCCAAACTCTTCACAACCCTTCCCCTCCTTACCGCGCCCAAACCCAGTTCCAGGCTCATCTAAGGCTCCACAGAAACCACTGACACTCCCTGTCCCCAATCACCTTCTACAGGAGCCTGTGCTCATGGCCTCCACTCAGCCTAGAGTTCTTTGTTTTTATTCTTGACGGAGAAAAATCCAGGGCCCAGTTCCAGTATCACCTGTTCTGTGAAGCCTCCCACAAGTGAGTCCTGCCTGCTCCCATTTAGAACGCAGATGGTTATGCCAGCTTCCCACCGGACTGAGCACCCGAAGGACAGACTCCCCCCAGGCTCCTGTGGGTGGCCAGCACAGGGCCGGGCGCCTGGCTGGTCACTGAGCCACATTTACTGAGTTGGCTAAAAGTAGCTACATCCCTCTTTTGTTCTCACTTTTAAAGCTGTTTGTTCTTGTAATGCTACGTGGCAGTGATCTAGAACA
The DNA here is from genome assembly GCA_004027555.1 of Craseonycteris thonglongyai. Lineage (NCBI taxonomy): Eukaryota > Metazoa > Chordata > Mammalia > Chiroptera > Craseonycteridae > Craseonycteris > Craseonycteris thonglongyai. Next base: position 4,962 of record PVKE010006619.1, on the reverse strand, counting down.
GAATTAGAACAGAATAATTTTAGAGCCATAAAGCTGGAAACCTGATTGTTTCTTGCCCACCTCACTTGTTTTTACTGAAACCCAGGCTAAGCAGGAGCCATGGTGCAGAGGGAAGTAGGAACCCAAAGTTCTTCCCCCAGTGCTACCTTGTAATCAGCCTGAGCAGTCTCATCAGGGGAACCATCTCCTTGGGGCCGGGAAGGGGGAGTCATAAATAGCAAGATGACAGCATGCTGATGGAGGGGTCTGTCATTCTAAGTAGCCTAGGACCCAGGACCTCTAGTCAAGGATTCTGGGTAATCTAGAAAGAAGCCATTAAATTGAATCTGGAGATAAGCCCATGTTATAAGCTCATGGAAGCTTGGCCCTAAAAAGGACAAGTCAACTCCATCATTTCATTGATGGGAACACTGAGGCATAGGCAAGGATAGCAACTGGTAAGGTTACATGAAGTGTAAGAGACAGGGCCAGGTTAGAACTGGGACATCTAACCTCTAGTTCTATATTTTTCCTGCTAACCTACACTCCGCCACACTAGCTGTGATTACTTAAGGGTTAGTGAAATGATACAGAAGTGTTCTTTTTAATGGATCACTGTTAAACTAGAGTTGAGCAATGACAGTTTTTTCTTTTTAAAGGAGGTGAAATGTTCTATTTTTAATTTTTTTCTATTGTATTATTTCTTATTATTAAATTTATTGGGGTAACATTGATTAGTAGTAAAAATTACACAGGTTCCAGGTGTACAATTCTACAATATATTGTCTATGTGTTGCACTGTGTGCTCACCACCCAGAGCCAGTTCAGTACTCCTTCCATCAGCATATATTTGATGCCCCCTTCCTTCTCCCCCAGCCTCCTCCCTTACCCTCAGGTAACCACTAAACTACTGACTGTGTCCATGAGTTTCTGTGTTTCTTTGTTACTTTCAGTTTTATATTCCACCTATAAGTGAAGTCATATGTTTCTTGATTTTTTTCTGCCTTATTTCATTTAGCACGATGATCTCAAGGTCCATTCATGTTGTCGCAAATAGTGGTATTTCACCATTTCTTATTGATGATTAATATACCATTGTATATATGTATCACAATTTCTTTATCCAGTCATCTATCAAAGGACACTTTAGTTGTTTCCATGACTTGGCCACCGTGAACAGATGAATTGATTGCTGGGTGGTATGATCATTCTATTCTTAATATTTTGAGGAGCCTCCATACTGTCTTCCATAGTGGTTGTACCAATTTACATTCCCACCAGCAGTGTATGGGGGTTCTTTTTATTCTACAGCCTCTCTGACACTTACTGTCTTGATGATGATAGCTGTTCTAACAGGTATGAAGTGGTATCTCATTGTGGTTTTGATTTGCTTCCCTAATAGCTAATGAAGTTGACCGTTTTTTCATATATCTGTTAACCATTTGTATGTCTTTATGGGAGAAGTATCTGTTCAAGTCCTCTGCCCATTTTTAAAATTGGGTTGTTTGGTTTTGATTGTTGAGTTATAAGAGTTCTTTATGTATTTTAGACATTAGCCCCTTATCAGAGAAGTTATTTGCAAACATTTTCTCCCATTCAGATGGTCCATTTTTAATTTTAAAATATATCAAATGGAAAATTCATTTAATTCACTAACATTCATTATCTACTGTCTCTGTGCTGGGCATTGAGCTGGTTACCTGGGATAGAGATACCGGATAAAGGTCCCTGTCTAGTAGACCACCCAAGAATCCCTGGTTGGCCCTGGTCATGGCTCTACAGTGGTTGGACAAACCCAGACATGACCAGGGAGCCTCCTGCCTCTTGATGCTGTGATCTTGATGGTGGAGGAAAATTCTGAGCATTAAACACATTTGTTAAATGTGTCAACTTTGAAATGCAATGATACAATAAAAACATCAAACTGGTGAAAGGGACTCTTTCATTTCTTTATTTCTTAGTTAGTTCATTCCAGGACACCTGTTCCCCACCATCTGAAACAGCTGGCTGGAAAGAACAGTGGAACAGGCCTTTGCAGACTCAGTTACAGTGCTAGCTAGATGGCAACACCATGCAGGGCTGGGGCAAGGTTCTCTAGGAGAACGTGTATGTGCTGAAGCAGTGTCCAACATACGGCCCTGTCTCCCATAGCCAGGATTCACGGGTCCAGGAATCAAGGGTAGAAGTGGAGCGAGCCCACTCACTATTACCCCTAGTGACTCACTAGCACAATGTTTGCTTCTTATTTTTTGTGGCCTTATGCTCTGTTGGCCTAGAGATCTTAGTTCCAAAGGGACAAATGTTGCCATCAGGAGACACAACAATGATTCCATTGGACTGGAAGTTAAGAGGCCACCCAACCACTGTGGGCCCCTCTGAATCAATAGGCAGAGAAGCGGTTTCTGTACTGGCTGGGGGGATTCATCCTGATTACCAAGGGGAAACTGGACTGCTGATCCACAATGGAAGTAAGGAAGAACATGTCTGTGATATAGATTGCTTAGGGCTTTCTTACTTATTACCATGCCCTGTGATTAAAGCCAATGGAAAACTACAACAACCCAATCCTGACAGGCTTAATAATGGCCCAGACCCTTCAGGAATAAAGGTTTGGTAATTAAATCAGGCAAAGAACCATGAACAGCTATATGCCTGCTAAAGGCAAAGGAAATACAGAATAGGTAGTGGAAGAAGGTAGTTATAAATACTACCATCATGTGACCAGTTAGAGAAACAAGGACTATAATTGGCTTATTTCCTCCTCATTTTGTTATGAATACATCTGCATGGATGTGTGTATGCTAGGCAAATATCCTCATTTTCTTCTCTCTCTTATTCTCTTATCATGTAACACAAGGGGTATGAATTGTACCTCATAGTATTTAAGGATTGTTAATTTTACATCACAGTACTTCAGTTACAGGATATCATGAAGAGCACACCTGAATCACTGGCTCCTTTTCCTGGGTCTCCAGTCTGTCAGCCTGTGGAATAAAACTACACCATCATCTGCCTGGTCCTCAGGCCTTTGGGCTCAGACTGGAACAAAATCACAGACACGCCTGGATCTCCAGCTAGCCAACAGCAAATCTTGGGACTTGTTAGCCTCCATAATTGTGTAAGCCAATTTCTTAAAAGAAATCTCTTTCTATATGCATATATGTCCTGCTGGTTGTTAGAGAACCCTGACTAATAACACACACACACACACACACACACACACACACCCTTGCAAGAGAACCCTGACTAATAACACACACACACACACACACACACACACACCCTTGCAAAGGCAATGTTATTTTAGTGTGATTGTCATAGAAGGAAAGAAGTGGTAGCTCCAGAAAGCCTGCACCTGTCCCTCCCCAACATGGTAACGGTTGCTGTCCCTGCACTTGTGTATGACAACACGGTCCCCTTTAGTGTCTACTCACATCAGGGTCCAGCTCATCCAGCTCATTTTCCAGGGTCCTGAGCTCTTCCTCTGTGAGGGCTCCAAGGATTTCATCTTCATCCAGGTCGCGGTATTTCTCTAGTTCTCGTCTGTACGACATTGTAGAACTTGTCTTTGTCTGCTGAGTTTCTGTGCTGATCTAAGACCTACCAGAAAGAGAAAGACCTTAGAAAGACCCTTCTTAGATTTGATCTCTTGGGACAAAAAACGCTTGTCATTCACAAGGTAGCCTGGGCATATTTTATGAATTGTCAGGATAATAATTACTACAGTGGCACACTGCACTAAGTTGGACTAATTCCCCAATTAAACTGTGCAAGGTAAAAGTCCTGAGAGTGTGGGATTTAAGGAATCATAATTGATTGGATTGGCATGATGACTATGAGTTATAATTATAAATGACTCATGAGTACCTGAACACTACTGTGTTCTTCAAGCAGTTTAAATAGTTTTCTGTATAACCCTCTATGCTTTACTGCACACCCCAAAGAAAAACTTGAATGCTGGAAATGCTACCAAAGCTGATCATAAAGGGTGGGGGCAGTATAAACAGTTAACTGAGCAGCTGCCTGCAGACCCTTCACTTACAACATCTCATTCAGTCCTCCCCAAAACACAGCCAACAACAACACCTAACTCTTACTACCAAACATCAAGCATGTATTAAGCAATTCACAAGGATCTTCTAATTTACCCGTTTTACAGATGAGGATGTGGAGCTTAGAGAGGTTGAGTAACTCACACAAATCACACTACTAAGAAGTGGCAGGACCACCACTTGAACCCTGGTCTGCTGGCTTTCTGAGCCCACACTGATCTAGCCATTGTATTCCAACACTTTTTTCATAGAAACACCTAATATCTTGGCCAAAGAGAGACTGCCTCATCCAGGTCCCTCACTTTACTCCCAAGGAAGGTGGCTCAGAGTGAGGAAATAACTGGCCTGGGTGTCCAGGGAGCCCTGTGAGTAGGTCTGCCACGCCCTGGCTGTTCTCCTTTGTTAGAGAACACTACTGCACATGCCCCGTGGCATATATGACACCCAACACTTGTGTCTGGATCCTGTCTGTGTTACTTCCCATAACTATGTTCTCATACCTGTGAATTCATTTGATCCTGATGCCATACCCTGTAAGTCGAGTGCTTTAACTAAAACCATTTTATCAATAAAGAAGCTGAGGGATAGCCTAGGGATTGACGCAGGACCCTTGTCATCAGACCCCAGGTACTCCCCACGATACCATACTGCCTCTCGCCCAACCAAGGAGACATAACTGGGCCTTAAGCCCTTTTGTCCTCCAGGTTAGCTGAAACTGTCTGATAATTTGACAAACCCAGCACACACGTCCTCTCCTCTGTGAAGCCCTAGTGTCCCCTGACTGAGCAAAGCTCATCATGGCCACAGCATTGGGGCCACACTTCTCCACACTGCTTATATGTTTGTCCCTCGGTTTCCGCATGGCGGGGTCTGGGTTTGCTTCATCCGCTCTCCTCAGGGCACAACCCAGGACCACACAAGAAGTTTTCTT